>MJUU01069693.1:12943-33196 GCA_002080025.1 Modiolus philippinarum | reverse complement strand
GAGCACCTGTGATTAAACCACAAAGTTACCAATGTTGGTATCAAAGACACTACCATAATAGGAACTTAATTATGCCATCATGAAATATAAGAACTCACACTTGTACTACAGGGACAGTATTCTTATAAAATAATCCTGATGATGGTGGCTTAGACAGCATAGCTCAAGATATTTGTATCTATATAATAAACCTAGAATATTTGTAATCTACTGGAGTGTTAGTGTGACAATAATGCTTTTATTTTATGATTTTTGTTAAACATACTCATGGTATCCATCTCAGGAGATTCTTATAAACTTTGGTTCACTTAATTTATTTTAGAATAATATGATTAAATCAAATTCCATTGGTCAAAATAGTAGAAAAATGAATTTGACACAAGATTTTAAAGCAGCATTGCACTTTTTGAAATACTCTTAAAATCATAAGAAAGAACTTTTAAGACAAATAAAACAATTAAACTGAATAACATTGATGAACCAAATCAAAATTGATCAGAAACTATGAAAAAGGTATTACCTCAAACAGTGTGTACACATCCTACCGTGTATGTTTAAAAATAGAAGATATGTAAGAATTTAAAGTACTGCCACTATTTAATAGATAAAAACCTGAATGTATGTTTTTGTTACAGAGTATCACCAGATGGCGATTATCTCCCGTTACTTTATATAGACCAGCTGGCGTTCCGTACCAGAGATTTAGTGGTTAGTTTTTATAAGTGTCATTTGTCAGCTGATCTAATGTGGCTTTTTAAGTTCAATGAGCATGAAGGATCTATAAAGGAAAAATATAGTCATCATATATGTGTCAAAAGCAGGTTTGCATACCAACTCTTACTTTTGAAAGCAAAAACAAAAATTAAAAGGGACTAAAAAGATTCAGCAAGATTTCAAAATTAGATTTTAATGTATCTTTGACTGTTTTCACTTTATAATTTAAAAAATACTTGTGGATTTTAACATGACTAAGAAAAAGATTAATTGTAAACTACATGTGAATTATGCAGACATAGGCATTTTTGGGAGTAAGGGACACTTATTTTTTTGTTGGAACATATTCAACTCAATGCTGTAATTCACTAGGCACATTTGTGATTTTTATTATGTTATTCGACCATTCATTGAATATTTTGCTGTAATGAGAATCTCGGATTAGTTATGGTATAATTATTAATATATTGCACACACAAATGTACATGTAAATTTTTCCTGTTTCAGCCTGTCAACAAATCCAGTCACACCTTACCACTAACGATTACATACACGCCTATATCTGTAGGGAAACTCAGGTTCTGGTCACATATGCAGGAGGCAATTAACCAACTTCACACATATGGTGAGTGTTTCATTGTTTCATTCTGTTTATATTATCCTAACTATCAGACCTGGTTCTGGCTATGTATTTAACATTGGCCATATCACATGAAAGGATGTACATCCATAGCAAGAAACACTTACCCCGCCTACACGCCCACTTACAGAGTTCATGTGAACATTCCAATAAAGTATATTCTTCAAATTAATCTTACAAGAGCTTTGATAACAGTATGATACTCTTTTTTATACATTGAAATTCTATACATAAATGAGTATAAAAATCTGCAAAACAAATACCAAAAAAAAAACATAGAAGGAGAAATTCTCAAATATAACTGCAACAGTCATTTTTGTTTTGACATCTTTTGTGATGCAATATTTTCTTACAAAGATACATGTACAAAAGATAAAAAAAAAAACATTTTGACAAGTATATACTTAAATTTACAATTTGCATGAACATTAAAATGATTAAGCACATTTAAACAAACCCAGTATCATATCTGAAGGAGATGATTAAAATATATATGTTGTCTGGATCAAGGATGTATATTTAGAAGGATAAGCATCTCGTGATAATCTGGAAATATATCGAGAGGCGTGAGATTTTGTCAATTTTGGATCCTCTCTTTGCAGCCTTATAACAACGGAAATATAACAGTGATTGTCACAAAAATTGTTCTACGAGTACAGTAGATGTTAAACTTCAGGAAAATATTAAAAATGAAATTCTGTGCATTACTTTTAAAGCCTTTAGTTCAAAATCGTGGTGCATTTTTTAACTGATGAAAACCAGAAGTGGAAAAAAAAAAATCAACGAAAATGTTTTGATTACAAATTTCAATCATGTGTATTGAAGAAACTACTAGCTGTAATGTAACGAAATTTACTCTACGGATGTAAAAATCATTCAGCTTTCAGGAAAGTATAATTTTATTAAAATCCATAAGAAACTTTTTAAGAAGATAGCTCAAAACGAATGCATACCAAACGCTTTGCTATAAATATTAAATTGCAACATGGATTATTTACGAGTTTCCTTTCCTTCTAAATATACATCCTTGTCTGGATCCACCATTGTCTGTTACATAATCATATCTTACCTAATTTGCATACATATATGTGTATTTTTATACTTTCAGGATTCTCAGAAAAAGACACAGATGAATTGAAAGGAATATTTGCAGACACTAATTTTTATTTTCTAATGCTAACTTTTGCTGTTTCAGCATTTCATGTAAGATTTTGAGTTTAATACTGGCTTTTATGAAATTTTTAGCTCACCTCACGAAGTGAGGAGCTTATGTGATACCCCGAGCGTCAGCGTCCGTGTCTGGTTAGGAAGAATGGTTAAAGTCCATTCCTGCTTACTGACATGTCCCACATCAACCATATTGGTATGTATGTTACATTTTGGGATGACAACTACAATGCATGCTTTGGATACTACTCTGACCTATTTTTACACATGATTGACTTGGTTAGGTAGAATGCTTATAGTCCATTCCTGATTACTGACATGTCCCACTTCAACAATATTCTTATGTATGATGCATTTTGGGTTGACAACAGCAATGCATGCTTCGGATGCTGACTGTGACCTATATTTTAAGCATGAGCGACTTGGTTAGGTAGAATGGTTAAAGTCCATTCCCGCTTACTGACAAATACCACATCAACCATATTGGTATGTAAGATGCAATTTGGGTTGACAACAACAATGCATGTTTTGGATGCTGTCTGTGACCTACATTTTACGCATGAGCGACTTGGTTAGGTAGAATGGTTGAAGTCCATTCCTGCTAACTGACATTTCCCACATCAACCATATTGGTATGTAAGATGTATTTTGGGTTGACAACAGCAATGCATGCTTCGGATGCTGTCTGTGACCTACATTTTACATGTGAGCGACTTGGTTAGGTAGAATGGTTAAAGTCCAATCCTGCTTACTGACATGTCCCACATCAACCATATTGGTATGTACCATGCATTTTGGGATGACAACAACAATGCATGCTTCGGATGCTGACTATGACCTATATTTTACGCATGAGTGACTTGGGTAGGTGCAATGGTGAAAATCCATTCCCACTAACTGACATGTCCAACATCAACCATATTGGCATGTATGATGCATTTTAGGAAGACAACAACAATGCATGCTTTGGATGCTGACTGTGACCTACATATTATGCATGAATGAATCAATTAAAAAGAATATTTTTATAGTCCATTCCTGTTTACTGACATGTTTAAATGTGACAATGTTTCACAACGAGGTGAGCTTAGCAGGCTGTGGCTGCTTTCTATGTTTTTATGATCACAATATACGGAAAATTAATTATTTGGTTGTACTTAAATTTTTTAAATACAGGTAAAAGATTGCATATTCATTTCTTTGACAAGGAAGATTTTAGTGGAATCTCTGAAAACTTGTTTCATATAGGAACATAGATTAGGACTTGATTTATGGGAGCTAATTGTTGGAAATTTAGCAAAACAAGGCTGGTTTTGGATAAAGTTTTGACAATCTTATAGTCTTTGCTTATCACATTATTAGGTATATGACGAAAGGAAGATTTTAAGGTGGTATCATATTCTGGCATTTGTTATCCTCACACACCTTATTTCTATTGGAAGTACATATAACTCCTTTTTTCTAAGACTATTTTTCAAATGAAATTTTTGTAAACACATAAGTTTTTGAACAGTTTAGACTAATTGAGTTTTTGAAAAAATAAGTTTAGTTTTTACTAGCAGTAGGTCTGAGGATATACAGTATATACCTGTGGCTAGAGTTCTTAAGTTCCATACTCAAGTTCTGCTAAGCTTTTGTGAAGCCATTGTGTGAAACTTGGTAGGCCTGATAGTCTCCTTTCATGTTGTAAGTAGTACTGGTGCAGTAATAAGAGCCTGCTTCCAGATAAAGATCCATTATTTGGATAGTGTCTCAAATAAATGCAACTCAAATTTCCATATTTCCATCTTCAAAATCTGTTAGCTGCAATATGTCTGATGAAACAAATTAGTATCAAAGTTAATATTTTTGTTTGGCATATTTCACATGAGGTACACTTTAAAGGTTTGAATGGAGTACAGATAAGTTAGATAAATCATAAACCGAATACTTTGAAAGTACTTTTGTTTGTGGAATCCAATTTCTCGTATTTCTTGGTTCGCTAAAACTTTGAAGTTAAGTTCCCAACGAAATACAGTTACCCCCTATAGTTTCAATATGTAGAATTGGAAACCATGAATTTAAGTACCCAGGAAATAGTGATATATGTGAAAACCAGGAAAATTGATGTCCACGAATAAAAGTACTTCCACGGTACCCTATTAACCCATTGTCAATCAGTCACATGCATGCTAGATTTAAATGAAATGAATGCTATACTGTTCACATTTACTTGTTATTTCAGTTACTGTTTGATTTCCTGGCATTTAAGAATGACATAAGTTATTGGAGGCAAAGAAAAACTATGGTTGGACTTTCTACAAGGGCAGGTAAGATGTTAAGGGCTTTAGTTCAAAAAGAAGTTTTTGTCCAATAGATGCTGTGGTTAGCCATTAGTTTTTATTTCACAGATTTAACTGCAGTGAATACTTTACAGAAGTAAAACATGATGTCATAATTCGAAAGTTGATTTTTCCATGATGTCAAAAGGTTATTTAGAAACAAATATAAGGTTTTTAGCAACAAAATGTTATGTATAAATTATTGTACTTACAAAAGCCAAATGAGACCATTATTTTAAATTCTATTAGTTTGACATTCCAAGGAAAATGATTTATATTTTTAAACATTTGCACTGAAAATGACATGTATATTGTTGATGTCATCGATATACAGAGTAGGCATTATAACGAGGGAATTACAAGGTAAATTACAAACTACAGGTAAGGAATTTAGGTAGACCGAATTATCTGTCATTTACAAAGCTACTTTTATCATCTATGTTCATCTTTTACTAATCTGACTTTTTATTTTTTATTTTTTATTTTTTTTATTGCTTTGTGACGACAGAACGATCTCTTATTTAAAATCGTGAGATCGCTTCCAATTTCGATGCGGTGGAATTTCGGCAGGGTATCGCCTGTGCATGTATAAAAACACCTACCGGAAGAAATCGGAACTATTTTCCTTCAATTGTAACCAAGTTTCAAGTGCCGAAGATATATAATATCCCTTCTATGCCTCCATTCAAAGTTCAAGCGTATCTCTTCACATTGACCTGGTGCCATTTTGAATATTGAAAATGTCACGTGATAAAAGTAACATCTGAACCGAATTCGGGTATTTTCTCTTGAGTTCCGCGTATTTTACCGGAAAAGATATGGATAAAAAACGTGTCTTTTTCGTGTACGATTTGAACTTAATTTTATCACGTGACATTTTCAATATTCAAAATGGCACCAGGTCAATGTGAAGAGATACGCTTGAACTTTGAATGGAGGCATAGAAGGGATATTTCATATCTTCGGCACTTGAAACTTGGTTAAAATCAAAGGAAAATAGTTCCGATTTCTTCCGGTAGGTGCTTTTATACACGCACAGGCACTACCCAGCCGAAATTCCACCACATCCAAATTGGAAGCGATCTCACGATTTTAAATAAGAGATCGTTCTGTCGTCACAAAGCAATATAAAAAATAAAAAATAAAAAGTCAGATCAGTAAAAGATGAACATAGATGATAAAAGTGGCTTTGTAAACGACAGATAATTCGGTCTAGAATTTAGGGTAGTCGTCAAGTTTTATGTTTAAGGGCTATGAAGTGAAGGAGCACTGTCATTGTAGCTTTAACTTAACAGGTACATCCAAATTTTTATCTCACTACTGTTTTGGATTAAGTTATACCTGTTTTAACTTGTATATTTTGTTCAATTTTTCAGCTTCAAGACATTTTTTTAACAAGATTAGAGATCCTGATTTGGTATTTTATATACAGGATTAGCTATAAGGCTATATCAACCTTGTGTATTTCGGTTAGAATTTTTTTTATCCATTGACATTTGTTATGTTGATGTAGGTCTGGAGTTAAATTTTGTGTTTTTTTGTAGATATTAAAATTCAATAGACTTTTTGTGTAGAATTGGGGATTGTTCACTGGTACTTGTAATACTGTCTTATTACTTGTATCTATTTGATGTGCTTATAATTTGTGAAACAGTTTAAACTGCTATAATCAAACATTTTCAATGCAGAATATTAGTTTCATATGAAGTGTTTTATGTTTTGATTTTTCGTGATGAGATATTAGGCTGTTTATCACAAGGTTTAGGGTTGAGTTTTATTGTAGACTGATTGTATACCAAGGAAATCAGGTTTCATGACAACAGTAAAACAATATTTTAACCAAACTTAGGCCTAACATTATGTATTCAAAGTACATTTTTTTGCTCGTAATTTTACATGTAAATATATCGACATAGCAATATAGGAAAATTTTTAGATGTTACATTATTTTAAAAAAAGGTGATCAGTTTTCAATTCTATATTGCATACCTTAGATCAGATTGTTCCCTTCAAAATAAGTTGTTTGTTTCTCAAGCTTTTTTCATTATGAATTTGGTGCGGGGAGGGAGGTTTTTATTTTTCCATTTCATGATTTTTTGGATGCACTAAAATTAAATTTTGATGTCACTATGATAAGGGCTATTCCATTTAAAATTCCCACCAGGGGGTGGAACACCAGTGAATTTTTTTTTCTGTAGTTTGTGGGAGAATTTCTATTGTATCCTAATAGTTTAATTATATATATATATATATATTTTTTTTTTCTTGGAAGGGGTATAAAAATAAAGGGCGTTGCACCCCCTGGTGGGAATTTTTACGGGAATAGGCCTAATCTTTTAATGCATTTGAACTCAATTCCAAATATATCTGAACATACACATAAATTTTTTGTAAGATTTTGAGTTTTTAGTTTATTTTTATGGAATAAAAAAAGATACATTGTTGAAAATTCTAAAAAAAAAAAATTTGCTGTGGCTACATTTTGACCGAGGTGGGCGGGGCTTGAGAAACAAACATTATTTTAAAGGCCTTGAATTTACATGTATTGAAATTCTTATTTGTAGTGGTATGGAGATGCGTATCAACCATTATTATATTCTTTTACTTGTGTGATCAAGAAACTAGCTTGTTAGTGTTAATTCCCACTGGGATTGGAGCTTTAATAGAGGTATACAATTATTTGGAATGTTTTAAAATGTTTGTTTACAGGTACATATAATGAAATAAATGTAGACATTTATTAGCTGACCTGGATGTAGTCAGGTTGAGATTTTGCCATCACTTTTTGTCCATGATCAGTTGGTCTATTCTCCAATGTAAATTTTCATTCAGAGGTCTTCTCTTCAGAAACGTCAGTGCCAATTGGGACCAAACTTGGCCACAATAGGCCTTTAGTGGTCCCCTCCTAAAAAGTTGTTTTTCAGATTCACACCTTATCCAAAATGCCTGCCAGAAGAAAATGCAGTTTTGCCTTGGGTCATTACGGAAGACATATTCAGTAATCTTTTTTCCTGAAACTATTAGGCCAATTAGAAGAAACCTTGGCCACAATAGACTAGTTTCCAATTGGTGAATTTTCCCGGAAAATTTTAATGTCACAATATAGATTTTTGGACATCACAAGCTTCTGTGACGAAATTCATTCATAAAAAGAAATTGGAAATTTGTCTATAGTCCTTAGGTGGTCCTTTTAAGAAAGTTGTTATTCAGGTTTATGCCATATTCAAGATTATCACCAGCAGGGAACCTAGTTTAACAATGGACCTTTTGGGAACACTTTCAAAGATGGCCTCTTAAACTACAGACCAGTTTGATCCAAATTTGTCTGCAATAGTCCATAGATGGTCCTGTATAAACATTGTTAGCTAGTTTCATTCCTTGTCCTAGATGGCTACCAACAGGGAACCTACATGTAGTTGAAAACTCATTTACAGATCTCCTCTTGGCCAAATGGAACCAAACTTGCTTATAAAGGCCTTAAGGTGGTTTTCTACAAAAAAAGATGAAAACTAAGAGACCAGTTACAGCTAAAACATGGTTATAATCAATGTTGATAATGTTCATACCTCATTGAAGGTGCATTACCCAGTGGCAATATAATTTAACATTTTACTGTATAGCCCTTAAGGCCTTGGTCTAGGTGAGCAATAAAGGCTAATGGGAGGGTCTTGTTTATAGGGCCTGTAAGTCTCATCATGTGACCCTGAGAATTCATGATAATATGGCAATTTAAAAATGTTTCCCACTAAAAATTGACACATACAAGTTTTTGTTTGCAACATCACATATTTTAGTTAAAAAGTAACTTCTGGGTAGAATGGATGTGCCCGAAAGTCACAAGATTGAACGAGACTTACTTACCCTAATGCAGTTTTAGTAGTGAGATTCATTAGCATTTCACCCCTTTACATAATTTCAACATCTGTGTAAATGTCTTACGCTGTAAGTACATATGATTTTTGAGGGCATTATTAGCTCAACAGAGGAGTACAGCAGTTCCGACATAAAAAAAAATCAATTTGCATTGAGTCTGTACAGTAAAAATCTTATAAATTTGATTTATTTCTCCATTCAGATATTGATAAATCAGAATTTATAACTATAGATTCTTAAAACCTTGGGATGAATTTGAAAAATCTCTTTTTACTTTCTATAATTTTGGAGGAGTTGCATATCCTGTTTAAATGTCAGGCAGTGGTAGTGACCAAAGTGAATTGATATTCTGTGAAATTCACTCTAAGTTTTCACATGATCAACAGCAGTACCTAGTAATTTGAATCTACAGCTGTTCAGATATGACCATTTATTTTACCTGTGATTTGTCCATGAGTATATATGGTAAAGGTAAAATGGTCTCACCTGAGCATCTGTAGAAATGAATGTTCAAATTTTGCTAATGGTCTGCTAAAATGAAAATTTAATATTTATAGTGTTTTTCAAAAAATAAGAAGGAATTAAAAAAACTATTTGAGGAATGGGTTTGAAAAATGGCCATGGTCAAGTAGATTTTGAATGTTAGATCCAACACAGTTTTTCTTTGAATATAAAACATCCATCATGATTTTATGCTTTTCTTTATGTTTTTTTATTGTAGATGTGGAAAGTTAAGAAGGCATTTAAAGTATCCATTGGATTTGATAAAGGGAAACCAAAAATCCAGGTATAACTTGGCAAAGAATACAAAGCTTATAGATAAACACACACAAGTTCGCAATAGGGCCTGTTAATATTTTGAAACTTAATAGATGGTACATAAAAACAAAAACAGTTTTTATGCTTCCAGCTTGAGGATTGGGAGCATATTGTTTTTGCCCTGTCTGTCGGTCTGTCTGTCTGTGTGTCTGTCCATGCATCGGAAACTATACGCTGGGCTATAACTTTTGAAGTATTAGAGGGGCGCAGGATTCTGAAAAACTTAAAATTCTTGAATAAACTATTCCGAAAAACTTGACATCCCTTTTCCGAAAACTTATTTAGCAGGTTAACTTTCAAAAGAATGCTTTGTTTCATTCCTTTTATAATTGTGGCTTGTACTTGAAATTTTACAATAATTATTTACGTGAATTGTAGATATTTTGTGTTCTCTTTCTTACACTTCCCCTTGGTAAACTAGAGACTTAAAGATTTTTACCTAGCTGATGGAAGAGGTGCATGTAATAGTTTTCCGAAATGTCCTAATTTATATTTTCGGAAAAGGGAACAAAAATTAATGGAAAAGGGAAAAAATATTTTCGAAATCGTCCACCATTTTTTCGGAAATGTCCTAGATTTTACATGCTTGGCAGGTGTATAGGTCTTTTCAAGAGAAACATAATTATGCCCCAAAAAATTAGGCCAGGTCTCAGAGGTCAAAATTTTTAATTCTATTTTCATATATTTTGTATATAAAGAAAGATAACTCTAACCAAATATTAAGATTCCTTTTCCAAATGCAACAAAATTTCAAAGGCTATATAGTTTTTGACTGGTCTGTCCGTCTGTCATCACTAAGAGGGTACATTATTTTTCTTGATAACTGCTCCTACATTTTTTAAGATAGGAAGTTTTTATTTTGGAGGTTGATTGTGCATATATCAAGGATGTGCATGGTTGATTGTGCATATATCAAGGATGTGCATGCTACTTGGTCATTTTTTATTTTTGATCATTTTTAACAAACATATACATTTATGAACTTTTGTCATTTTTAGGCATAATATTGCTTATAGAGTACATCATTTGTCTGTATAACATGGCCTACAGTTTAAAAGATAGGAAACTTTGATTTTGCAGGTTGATTGTGCATGTAAGATGTGCATGCTTTTGGGATTTTGATTTTTGATCATTTTTAACAAAAATATATATTTTATTAAATTCATCATTTTTATGCATTATATTGCTTAAAGGGTACATCATTTGTCCAGATGACTCCTCCTACAGTTTTAAAGATAGATAGTTTTTTGTTAGCACTTCACAGGCTGATTGTGCATATATCAAAAATGCGCAGGCCTCTTTGATTTTGATTTTTGATTATTTTTAACAAAAATATACATTCATTAACTTTGTCATTATTATTCATATACATGTATTGCTTATAGAGTATATCATTTGTCCAGATAAGTCAGTCCCTCAATCATCACTAAGTGAGTATATCATTTGTCTAGACAACTAGTCATATATATTAAAGTTTTTGATTTGCAAGATGATAGTGCATATGTCAGGGGTGTTGGTTTGACTTTTGTTTTTTTTTTCAGTTCAATGATGTAGGATTATAGATTATATGGGGGCATTTGGTATGTGAGCTTGCTCACTAAGGTTCTTTAATTAAACTTACTAATGTGCTGGGGGCATATGTAGTGTTTCACATACATTGTACATATCTTGTACTCTGAATCTATTGTTAAGATGGCCATCTTGAGTTTTGGGTGACTTTGGCAGTTAGATATTTTGCCAAAAATTATGATAAATTATGCAGTCAGAAAGGATTGTAAAGACATTGAATATGATTTGTTTTTTCCCTCATAAATTTTTTTTTTTCAGTCATTTGATTCTGATCAGTGTCATGTATAATATATTATTTTGTTCGTTGTTATGCTAAAAAAAAATAAATAACTAGAAGTTGTAGAAAAAATTGTGAATACAGTAGTCTGTTTTTAGTAATTCAAACTCATACCCTTTTCCTTAAGGCCATGAAAAAATAATTTATTGGTTCTCAAGACCTCCCTCGTCTAGATGGAGGCTTGAGAAAAAGCCCCTCATTGACCTTACTTTTTACCATTTCAATAAAATAAAAATAAGAAATCACCTCCCTCACTACATTTTTTGTTGTTTTTACAATGTTAAAAGCTGACTCATCTATTTATTGACAAATAAAAAGATAAAAAAAAATCACCTCTCTTCCTCATTATTTTCAATGAAAAATGGCCTGCGAACCAATTAATTACCTTTGTATGGCCTAATATGTATACAATGTTGACACAGTTATGATAATTACAGCAGTACCATGTTTTGTATTTTATAGATAGGAACAACAACAGACAAAGAGAAAGAAACAGAAGAATTTGATTCTCAAGTAGATATATTTATTCTTTTTTGCATGTTTTTACTATTTGTTTTTAGCATAAATGATAGTACTCTATTAAAGGTTTTAAATAAATACCAAAGGTTTTGCATATCTACTTGAAGGGTCCTGTGCTAGTGCATAATTCCAAATAAATACATTACAATTTTTTAGTACATTCAATAAAAAAACACAAAAATCGAACAGTTTGAGCATAATCATATTTCAGAATTAATAAAATTCCTCAGGGCTGGTCTGTAATTTATTAAAATTTTAGAGTATTGGGAACAAATGATGGGACAAGGGCACTAGAGAAATAATAAAACAGTCTGCAATTTTCACTAGATATTTTTGCACATTGCTGTCATTTATTTTTACCTAGTATAAGCAGAACAACTACTAGCATTGAGGACTAATAAATTTAATATTATTATTATGTAAGTTTTAGATTGTACATTTAGAATAACTCTTTTTACATGTTTTAGAAGTGATTTCAATGCTGTCATTATTGCATAATTTTCATGAATTTGTATAAATAACATAATACAGATGTTACTGTGAATTTAGTTTCCGCATATGCGCATTTCGACAACTTATGCCTTTTCAGTGCAGATCCAATCAAAACATTTAGAAATCCATCAACCGAAATATGTGTAAAACCTGATAATAAACAAATTACCAATAAGATGTAAAAAGAAAAGCTAAAATCTGCTAAGGACAGAGCTTTGTCGGAGGGAGATATGAAATTATGAATAACTATATTTTTATACGCCCGTCTAATGACAAACGTATTATGGTACAAAATGTATACCAATGTCTGATTGTCCTTCTGTCCCTCTGTCTGTCTATCCGTCCGTCCGCCTGTCCGTCCGTTTCATATGTCGTGCTCTAACTTGACAACCATTTGCCCAATTCACTTCAAACTTTGTAGAGGTATTGGATATGATGGCCTCACGATCTGTATACTTTTTCGTGAAATTTCGATTTTTCTTGCAGGAGTTATGGGACTTTATTCGTCAATTTTAAGGCAATTTTTTACATGTCGAGTTCTAACTTGACAACCCTTAAGCCAATTTGCTTCAAACTTTGTAGAGGTATTGAGTACGATGGCCACACGATCTGTATACTTTTCCTGAAACTTCGATTTTTCTCGCAAGAGTTATGGGACTTTATTCATCAATTTTAAGGCAATTTTTCACATGTCATGCTCTGACTTGACAACCCTTTGTCCAATTCCCTTCAAACTTTGTAGAAGTATTGGGTATGATGGCCTTACGATCTGTATACTTTTTGTGAAATTTTGATTTTTCTTGCAAGAGTTATGGGACTTTATTCATCAATTTTTAGGCAATTTTTTACATGTCATGCTCTAACTTGACAACCCTTTGGCCAATTTACTTCAAACGGTTATGATAGCCTCATGATCTGTATACTTTTTCGTACAATTTTGATTTTTCTTGCAAGAGTTATGGGACTTTGTTCATCAATTTTAAGGCAATTTTTGACAAGTCACGCTCTGACTGATAAATACTTTGATCAGCTCACTTCAAACTTTGCAGATTAATTTCTTAAAGAAATTTCAAGCTTAATTAGGCAGTTATAGGTGCTTCTGTATTGAGAACCCCTTACCTAAATCACTTAAAGCTTTGAAGGGTGACGACGGGCGTATCATGCGACTTGGCACAGCTGTTTATTGTACTTGAACTGATTTCAGTGATTGCTGTGTTTTTATTTCTAATCATCATGTATTCTTATGTACAATGACTATAGACTTGACATGATGTAATTAATGCTTCCTATAATCATAAAAAGGTTGTAGTTTTTATTAACTTTTTGTATTTTAATATTTTACAGGCAATGAAGTATTTATCCTATATACTGTTACCATTAGTGATTGGTGGTGCAATTTACTCATTATTTTATGTACCACATAAAAGGTAAAGTATTTACCTGTTAGACTTTGAATAAAAGTAATGCACAAAGAAATGTAGTGTTTTCTTCAATGATAAAGAAATTTCTCTGATGATATGTCAAGTTTAAATCAGTTTTGACCTGTTAGATAAATTTTCTTTATTCAACGTATGTTGAATAAAGCCATAGTTGCCAACTCACATGATTTTCGCATGTTACACACGCTTTTTCAACGGTTTACACGCGTAGATTTTGTCACACGGCGTGTACACACTTTTCAGAACTTCACACGCCATTACACGCTTTTTCGTTGTTTACATTTTTGGTTATTAGCGATATCGCGTTTTTCGTGATTCTCTGGACTTTTCCTCCACCGTTGTTAATGTTTTTGGTTATTAGCGCTATCGATCCCCGTGATTCTCTGGAATTTTCATGACCGTACGGTAAATTGCAAACTCAACCCCGGGTAAACAACTGATTTTAAATCATTTCAATAAATACAACGACTAAAGACACGAGTGTAAATAGAAAACGATATTTTTGTACCGGATCAGTGATACCAAAACAAAATTTGGGACTCCGAGTTTGATGAATGAATTTGAAGTCAAAAGAAAGTGATCGTGGAGTAGGGGGGGGCTATTCAGTTACCACATGGGCTATTCAGTTAACACATTTATATTGGATCATTTACAGAAAGTGGTATAGTGGGATATACAAAAGCTAGGGCTCAATTGAAACCATTTATCTGTCAAAACAGGTCTAAGCCCATTTCCTCCTTGCCAGCTACAAAAAATTTGTTGAATGGTGTAATCATCAAGGACAAGGCTGAGAACGCTGCTAACTTTTGCCTCATTGACTTGTAAATTCAACCAAACTTGTAATTGTTTTGAATATGTACCTAGTCAGGCAGTTCTAAAATCAGCAAAATATGCAAATGTTGAGTACAATGGGCGAATATTGTTGAATAATTGGCAAATTAATTTTATATAAATTTTGTTAAATAATCATGATAATCCGAAAATATGTCGCGCGTTTTCACACGCTTTTTGGTATCTCATGTCATGTCATGACATGATTTTACATTGTCAGAGGTTGGCAACTATGAATAAAGCTCCATGCTATTTCCCAACAAATCTTTTTGGAAAACAATTTTTGGTGTTTATCATTGATCATTAGAGTAAAAGATTACATCACTTTATCCCGATTATTACCATATTTTATCCACTCTGGTTAGTTTGGTTAGTTAAATTTAAAAATTTTAAAATGCTTAGCAAGCCTCACAATTAAAATTTCAAATTTAACTATCTCTAGTGGATAAAATATGGTAATGAATGGGATCTTATAGTGTAATCTATATATCTGACTTTATCTCAGATAGATATTTTCTTAATGTCATTAACTGTATAGAGAAAGAATAATGTTGAGTACAAACTGTCTATAAAGCAGCTGTGAGTTTTGTACATTTGTATACAATTCAAATGTGATGATTTATAAGCTATACTCAATCCATATTCAGAATTGAAATTACTATTCTGGACCTTACAGCTACAATTTTAGGGAATTATCCAAAAAAAAGGAACACTTTAAAGCAGCTTTCTGGAAAATATTGTTTGTTCTGATTTATTGTCTATGTTTATAAAACAACTACAGCTATTAGACTTGTCATGTTCCTTGCTTCTAATTCTGTGTAGATACAATTTTCACATAATGGGTGATATATAGATTACACCACAAGATCCCATTCATTACCATATTTTATCCACCAGAGAGAGTTAAATTTTAAAATTTTAAATGCGAGGCTTGCCGATCATTTTAAAATTTTAAAATTTAACTATCGCGAGTGGATAAAATATGGTTATAATCGGGATAAAGTGGTGTAATCTTTTTCTCTTATGATAAATGATAACCACCGAGAATTGTATCCCGAATATTTTTGGTAGGAAATAGCACAGGGCTTTCAACATATGTTGAATATGAAAATTTATCTAACGGGTCAGAACCAGTTTAAACTTGACATATCATTAGAGAAACATACATAGTAGGAGAGACTTACCCTGCACATGTACCTGTTTTGATTCCATGTAGTGTTAATTTGAACATCTCCATGTTATCCTCGAAGCCATATCTTATAGAATTACAACATTTGAATATATGTATGCTATATTTTCTCGTACTTCAATCAAGACATATTAATACATGGTTGTAAATCAAATTCATTGATTTTTTTTGCAGTTGGTATTCATGGTGTATACAGAGTCTTGTGAATGGTAAGACATAAAAAAGTATTCGTTGCTGTAATATTCTTACAGTGAATTTCATATAAAATCTGGATTTTTTCAGAAAAATATTGTGAAGTCAATTCTTATCTGATAAAAAATATTACTGCAATGAACACTTTTTGCACCCCTGTGTATATAGAAAATTTTGTATTGGGAAATTTTTACTGCCATTTTGTACCTCTTTCTATGTTAAAATATCTTGCTAGATTTGAATATTTTGTACTAATATAAAAATCTTGATAAAAATGCTGACATTATGAGTAAAGCTGTAATTACACATATATACCTGATGTTGTGCAGCAGGTATATACTGAATGAAATAAAAAGCACAACAGGAAACACCTACAATGGCTGAAAAATACATGCCACAATGTACCAAGGAACTGCAAAAAAAAATATAAAAGACAAAAACAATTGTAAACATCCATAGGAAATTTATAAACAAGCATAGTATTGTGCAAGCTGTCATGTAAGTAACATGTTGGTTATCAGTATATAATGTGTGAGGTTAACATGTAATTAGCGATATAACTTGAGAAATGACCAATACATGATCAGAACACTCAACGTTTTTTTTCCATTTGAATGGGGCCACTTAGAAATGTGTAGACATGGATGTAACATTGCTAGACATTTAGTAGTAAATTTCACCCAAACCAGTGCTAGGGGCCATCTTGAACTTACTATGAGGTATGAGCATAGCTCATTGAAGGACTCAAGGTGACTTCAAGATGAAGAACAACAATAAAAGTTGTTCCATTGTTTAGTTTTACTATGTACATGTATTTGTAGAGACTTTGTCTCATGTGCATTTACTTCATATCCCTTCATTGCTTGTGTACTTGTAAAACTAATCATACATGACATCTGGGCTGATGGTGTCTCTACATACACAATAGAAGGTTTTAGATTTTATTCAGGAAATTTGTATTTCAAACAAATCAAAATTTATGATGTTTACATCTTTCTATTGTCTAAATAATGTTATATACTTGTAATATTCAGTTATTTAGGTTATCCTCACTTGAGTATTTTTTTATGTTTGTCAATATTTTTATAGAAATGTGAATTTCTTATTGAACTAATGTTGACTTTCTTATGAGATACATGTTGTATTATCTGTCTACATACATATATTTTGCAGTAAATTTGGTATTAGATAACATGTATTTCTATCCTTTATTTTTCAGGTGTATATGCATTTGGATTTTTATTTATGTTGCCACAGTTATTTGTTAATTATAAAGTAAGTTATTTAGTTAAATGTGGAAGAAAAGTTCCAACAGTCATATCTAGTAATTTTTTCAAAGTGTAAATGTTAGAATCAATCATTTCCAAAACTGCAGGTTTGCTGTATAGAAACATGAAAACTCAAATTGGTAATTTGTACTTTCTTCCCAAAAATGAAATGTCTGCAATCATGTCTTCCTTTTTAGACACTTTTCATTGTATTTAACAATTTTTATGTTAATTTTATCACACACTTTATTTACTTAAAGTGGTTTTTAGGAGTTTTATCTTGTGACCATGGAAAAAAATACTGAAATGTAACAAAATAATTTTGGTGCATGTACATTACTATATTCCCTCTGTATTCTTTACAAACAACATTAGATTTGGACACTTTTTCCCATTCCAAGATCTATTTGCTCTCTAGTTGACAACTAGAAGTCAGTAGCCTAATTATACCTCCTACAAAATTCTATTGACTTGGTACCCATTTTGTGTAATCAACTCCTCTGACAGTTTTTTCCAAGAGATCTAAAATTTTGCAGATTGTTTCTTTGAACATGTGCCTCTTATATAAATCATATAAAAAAATTTCCCTGTTAATGATGTCATGCCTCACTGTTTTCAAAATATAGCATTGTTCAAAATCGTTATTAGGTGTGGCACTGTGTTTGTTAGACAAATATTCATGTTAATTCTTTTATAGGTCCCCATTTGTTGATTGGTCTCTTTTTGACCTGTCTGGTCCCCTTGTACCAGTTTAAACTAGATTTCATTGTTTATTGATCAGTAAAAATTTTAAGTCTTTATTTATGCAGTATGAACTAGATTTTGATTCCTTTATTATATAAATACATGTACAATGGAACTTTGATGGCTGGAACACCCAAGGGACTGATGAAAACAGTTCGAGCAAGAGGGGTGTTCGAGATATTGAGGTGGAACTATGTTTAAACTTGAACAAAGAGACCACATAAAGGATTCGAGGCATCCATGGTGTTCAAGTTATTGCAGTTCCAGCCATAGAAGTTCTACTGTAGTGTGTTCATGAGATATGTTTTTTTTTAAATTGATCCAGCAACATATTATTTACAGCTGAAGTCAGTAGCACATTTACCATGGAGAGCCTTTATGTATAAGGTATGTACATTATCCGACAAAATGACATTGTTTGTCCTGTATAGATTTAAATATGTCCTGATTAAAAACCTAGACATTAATATAGATATAAAAAATAGTTTTTTTGGGGGAATTCATAAAGTGAATAAAATTATGGAAATTCATTGATAAGTTACTAACTTCATGCTTATTCGGTGCTGATATAACTAATGGGATAAGAAACTCTTTCACAAACCAGTTTAATTAAATCAAAAGCTCTGTCTAGGCTTGGAGTTTTGCCTTTGACTTTTGATTTACTGCACATAAAATTATTCAACATTTTTGTGAGAGAGCTGATTTATTACTTGTATAGTGAAACCTGTCTATACCAAAAATCTTTGGGACACAAGAACTTGTTTGGTTAAGACACATATAGGCATTGATAAAAAGGGTCTTCATTGGTTTAGTCAGGTTTCACTGTATTTATAACATTAGATTTTAACCGGGTTTTCCCGTTGCAAAATCGGGTTATTGAAATGCCGATGTATGGCAGTCGGGCGAGCGGCTGCCTGATCTCGTAAGCGCAACTCCTCTGTAACCATTCAACAGAATTTCATGAAACTTTGTATGTAGCAAGGACATAATATGTAGATGTGCATATTGTCAGGGATTTTTCATCGTACAATTTTTCCAGGAGTTATGCCCTTTGAACTTAGAGAAATTTATAGGTGTTTTGACAACTCCTCTGTAACCATTCAACAGAATTTCATGAAACTTTGTATGTAGCAAGGACATCATATGTAGATGTGCATACTGTTGGGGATTTTTCATTGTACAATTTTTCCAGGAGTTATGCCTCTTTGAACTTAGAAATTTATAGGTGTTTTGACTAAATGCTTGTAAGTGCAACTCCTCTGTAACTGTTCAACAGAATTTCATGAAAATTTTTATGTAGCAAGGACATCATATGTTGATGTGCATATTGTTGGGGATTTTTCATCGTACAATTTTTCCAGGAGTTATGCCCCTTTGAACTTAAAAATTTATAGGTATTATGACTATATATTTGTAAGCACAAGTCCTTTGTAACCGTTCAACAGAATTTCATGAAACTTTGTATGTAGCAAGGACATCATATAAAGATGTGCATATTGTCGGGGATTTTTCATCGTGAAATTTTTTCAGGAGTTATGCCCCTTTGAACATAGAAATTTATATGTATTTTGACCATATGCTTGTAAGCGCAAGTCCTCTGTAACCGTTCAACAGAATTTTATGAAACTTTGTACAAAGGACATCATATGTAGATGTGCATATTGTCAGGGATTTTCCATCGTACAATTTGTCCAGGAGTTATGCCCCTTTGAACTTAGAAATCTATAGGTGTTTTGACCATATGCCTTTTGTTTCACTTTTAAGTAAAGTAACTTTTCAGTGATTTTTAAGAGTGATGGCATACACTGCACATAATAAGGGGAGGTTCAATTTAAACAGCTTTTCACACAAGTACTTTTTTTTGCATTCAAATAGTGAAGGAAAACCTGGGTTTGATGTCGTATTGACATCCATTTCTTGTCTTTTTATACGACCGCAAAAATTTTGCGGTCGTATATTGGTATGGTGTTGGCGTCGTCGGCGTCCTCTTCTGCGTCGGCGTCGGCGTCTTTTGGCAGCATAACTTTGCTTCTAGTGGACGGATCTTTATGAAATTTTAGTATGATGTATCTTGGCACACGCGTAAACAGAGGTTATAATTTTGAGTTGATGGCCCCGCCCGTTTTAGAAAAAGGGGCCAAAAAGGGGTGAAATTGGGTGTTTTCACATTTTTGACTGTAGAATCTTTATTAATTGTTG
>MJUU01069685.1:0-24366 GCA_002080025.1 Modiolus philippinarum | reverse complement strand
TATTTTATTTACTTTCATTGAATTGATCAATAACAATACTCTAAATACATATATATGTAGTTATACAAAATGCATGTTTACCCATGTGTCTTATCTTCTGGGTATCATTTTGCTTGCTTGAATAGATATTGGCTTTAGCTTTCAGCCAAAATAGCAGTGACCCTTGATAAGTATGTACCCCCCTCCCACTTTCTGCCATGCCCATGCGTCTGTCCGACACAAAGTTCATCAGCACATTCCCTCTGAAACTACAAAGCAGGATTTAATGAAACTTAGTTTTTGGCAACTTCACTACATGTAGTTGTGTATACTACTAGGAAATCATGTTATGAACCTTAGGAATTGGCAAAAGTCTTATGTAACAGATTGTAATTAACCGAAACGCCTCTTAAACTGCTCCACAGAAAGTAATGAAGCTTGATTACAGTGAGGCACCCTCATAATAATATAATTTCACTTTACATGTATCAAAATATCCTAAAAATTCTTTCGGACTCGTATCTAAATCTTGGGAACAAAGGAGACATCGTTTTGGTAAGCAAAAGCAAATTTTTATTGGTATTGGAACTATTTGTTGTTTTGCCTTATTAGCTCATCAGACCCAAAGGATAAGTGTGAGCTCTTGCCATCACTTTGCGTCTGTCGTCCGTCCGTTAGCTTTTCACATGTTTAACATCTTCTCTGATACTGTTATGCAGGAAAACACTTTGAAATTTTGAATTTTATTATATTGGACTTTTAATTATATATTTGACCGGACAGTTATTTATATTTATGGACATTAAGTTTTAACAGTTATTTTGAGGAAATATTCAAATAGAGAAACTTCTAACAGATGGTTTATTAATTCTATTATCCCGATTTATGTAACATGTAATTCGTCTTTTGATTTTGGATTAATGTTTATGGACATTGAAAAATTGTAGGTAATTTAATTTGACTGTCACCTTTGATCAAATGTCATATTATTTGCTCAGACGTAAGTGCTAATTATATTTGTAAATATCTTTAAACTTTCATTGTTAAATCTCCTTTGGCGATATGTTATGTAATCGAAATTGTTTTATATACTTGAAAAATTTATGTAAAAGGTAGTTGTGGGTCAGCGCTTGTTTCGAGACTGACGTATCCGACTTGAGAATAAATTGTGAAAATCTTAGCAGAAGTTTTATTCAATATTTGAATTTATGATATTGTGTATATTGGACACTAAATTCTTGAACTAAAATATAAAATACGAACACTCAAAATCTCACACGAAAAGACCAGCATTATAATACTATTGGAACAAATTTAACAAAAGCTTTACAGGAATGATGTATGGAAGGTCATTACCAAATATGCTTATTTAATGTCTGACCAGACAAAAAACGCGACCGCCATCGCTGAACATAGTTCAACATTGGACCCTATAAGAAAATCATATTTTGATCATCTCCTCTAAAACCACTGAAACAAAGTCAACGAAACTTTACAGGAATGATGTAAGGAAGCTCCCTTATAAAAATTCCTCGTTTCGTTCTGACCCATAAGAAACGTGACTTCAAGAGTGGAAATCGGGGTAATAACAAAATTAACGAACAGACTTGTCAAAAGCCGAAGTTCATGAGTCAAAATTAAAGACAAATCAGGTGGAAACCATCGGAAGAATTGGTGACCGCATGCTCCTGACTTGGTACAGGCATTTCAAAAGAAATGGTGGTTAAACCGGTTTTATAGCGCACCAAACATTCCCTTCCATTGCGGTAGTGTCCGGTAGCAACTCAACACCAATAGCTATTGAAAGGTCGTACTTCCATTGCGGTAGTGTCCGGTAGCAACTCAACACCAATAGCTATTGAAAGGTCGTACTAAGTAAAAGAATTTGGACCGAAACTCCAAATTTTTCCATAAGGTTCTGATATCTATTAAAGAACTTTTTAATGATCGAATGAGACGGAAGTTTTTGAAGCCTTGATAATAAGGCGGTCACGGAGATAACCATGTCTAATGAGAAAGTCTGTATAATTTGTGCTAGCTCTCGCGTAACGAATCAACTGTGAAACATATACTCCGTAAGCAGGACAAGCTGGAATATAAGTGTCCATGTTAGGGAAATTGAATCGTCCCTTTTGTCCTAAATTTAAGAACTAAGATAATGCCCATTTTCGTCAATTCGAGATATATGTAACTCTCGAAGTAAAGTTAAATCCAGTGGAGGAAACAACAATCTTGAGCTGTTAAAAGGATAGATATGTTGTCATCTTATAAACAGATATCCCATAGCAGTCCACAAGATCGTGGTGTCGACAGTGATGACTTCAAGTTAAGGGTAACATGCCCTTGTTTAAGTAGCCTATTTGTGAGCAACCGGGCTCTATCAAGAAAGTCACTGTATCGACCACATGCTCTTGAGCTTGAATGAGTTTGGAGAGCAAGTTCTGTAGGAATGTTGCTACAAAGAAAAGGGAAGTTGACTAATTGGAAAAGTGAAGTCCTCGCGTGTATCATATACAGCCTAGTTTGTAGCCTACCTCAGTTGTCAATTTCAAGATGGAGGTCAAGGAATGAAGCCGGTGTGGCAGTGTTTGTAGTATCCTGAATTTCGAGCTCTTTCGGGTACATAGGATGAAGAAAATCACCAAAGCGATGGTTGTTTATTGACAAATATATAACGGAAGCTGAAATTAAAGGATTTTGTTAGTTTTTTTATCCGTATTTTAAAGAAGCCCTTCGATGAATTCAGCTTTATAAGAGTGGAGAAACAGATCGGCTGAAGGAGGTGCACAGTTTGTCCATTAAAATTCCAATATTCTGTTTAAAAACCAGTATTAAAAACTGGACATAGATATTCTCGATCAGAGACTCTTTCATTTTAATCACGTCCTCCTCTGTATATTTTTTTCTCAGATTCGGATTCATATTTCACAAAAAGTATGCTTGTTGTCTACCTATACCAATGTACTTATATCTCCGTTTACCGCTCTAACTGGAGAAATATCTATAAATTGTGAAATACAAACATTGTAACGATTTGTACAATCATAGTGACGACCGTGAAATAACTGTTGTGACAATGGCAACAGTGGAAATAAACCTAAACTTTTTAACCAATCAGAAAATGTATTACATTCAAAATTAAATTATTTTCAGTTTCTGTTAAATACATTCAGCAAAAAATTGCATATAATATTAACCAAATAAGAGACTTTCAAGAGTCTGGATCGCTCACCTTGTTCCTATGCTGTACAATATCCTATGTTAAAACTATGTTCCTCGCTGGCAGCTATCTTGGATGAGAAACGAACTTAAAATTCACAAACTTTGAAGAGCGTCACCCTAGGAATATTTTTTTAAATTTAACAGAAATTATTCAACCAGTTTCAGAAAATAAGATCTTTAAATGCATTTCCCATAGGGTCCTATGTTAAACTATGTTCCGTACTGGCGGTCTTCTTGAATGGGGTAAAAACATAAAAATCACAAAGTTTGAAGGGGACCAAAGAAGGACTGTTGTGACCAAGTTTGATTCCAATTCGCTTGGTATTTTCAGAGGAGAAGATCTCTGAATGCATTTCGCATAGAGTCTCTGTCTTAAACTATGTTCCCCACTGGCTGAAGAGGACTACCCAAGGAGTATTGTGACCAAGTTTGGTTCCCATTGGCTTTTAGTTTCAGAGAAGATCTTTGATTGCATTTCCCAAAGGGTGCTAAGTTCAGCATTGGCAGCCATCTTGGATAAGGTACGATATTTAAATCACAAACCTTGAAGAGGACCAAACAAGGAATCTTGTGACCAAGTTTTGTTCCAATTGACTAAGGGGTTTCAGAACATAAGATCTTTGAATGTATTTTCCTAAGGGCCCTATGTTACAAATATGTTCCCTGCTGGCTGCCATCTTGGATAAAGTCCAAACATAAAAATTACAAACCCAAGAGGACCACCCAAGGACCATTGTGACCAAGTTTGGTTCCAATTGGCTCTGTAGTTTCAGAGGAGAAGATCTTTGAATTCATTTCCCATAGGGCCCTACGTTAAACTACGTTTACCGCTAGCAACCACCGTGGATGAGGTACGGACAAGCCAGAGACAATTTTTGAATTGAACCACCGAAGGACTATTGTGACCAATTGTGTGTTTCCAATTGGCACAGTGGTTTCAGAGAAGAAAAGCTTTGAATGAAAAGTTAACGACGGACGATGGATGCCAAATAATAGCAAATGCTCACCATGGCATAGCCAGATGAGCTAAAAAGGGGTAAAAATGTGAAATATCGACAAAAATGGTAATTACTCCAATATAGCAGAATAATTGTTTATTGTAGGCGAAGTAGATCTTGTCATATTGACCTGTATCTGTAAATGTTTTTGAATTTACTTGTCCCCGTATGTTTCAGTGTTAGCAACAATGCAAATGTTGCTTGACAGATGGTTTAATTACATCTGGTTCGCTGGTTTTAGAAAAGAAGATTTGTCCTTTGAAGCAGTGGGGTTAAAAAAAAACCTAGGTTCTGGCTTACCTTAATTTTAACAAGATAATGCAAATCTTCATTGGAAACAAACTCGGCCGTTGTTTTTTTGTGTATTTATTGCGACCTTGCACATGACATATACGTTTCATATTTTATTTTTTAAAAAGTGTCATCTGTCGCTATAATAAGGGAAGACCATTTTCAGGGGGAGGCTTAGGCGATTTTGCCTGGAAAATTTATTTAATTACATAAAAATTTCAAACAATTTGATTATTTTCACCAAATGTCATATAAAATTATTTATTTGCATTTGCAATAAAAAATTAATTTTTTCAAATCAAAATTAAATTAGATTCATTTTCTTGACAAGAAAGATTATATATAGTTTCCACAACAAGAACTAGTTGATTATGAAATTTCTCACATCGAGTTAAATAAATTTTGCAAATGTTTGAAAGCAAGGCTTGTCGAGCTTTTAAACATTTGAAAATTTATTTAACGAGATGTGAGAAATTTCATAATTAACGTGTTTAAGTTGTGGAAACTGTTTCTCTAATGACTAGGCGAAAAACACCGAGGATTGTATTCCGAATAAATTTGGCGGGAAATGTCACGAAACTTGTTCTCATCTCTAGAGAGGAGAACAAATGTTTCCACACCGTTCAGGAAGTGTGAAAACTGGATAGAAATCAGAGAAAATATTTATTTTAACTGACAACAAGATTAAATTATTTATTTACAAAATCGCCCAAGCCTCCACCCCACCCCGTCCCCTGAAAATCAAATGATTGTCCCCTAATACCGTCAAGCCTGTCTTATGTGACCTCCCACGTGTACTCTGAAAAGGGTCAAATGAGACAGATGCCTCTTAATACAGGTAAAATCAATATGAAAATCACTACTTTGGGATAAAAAAGGTTATTCACATATGACAGGAGGTCACTTAATACACATGGTCACTAAGGCAGGTTTGACTGTTAATGTAATTAATTCATCTTATTTTAAATATTATGGCTAAAACAGTGAGTTTGAACTTTATTTTACTCTGTTAACAATGAAGGGATATGGAGTAAATGCAAATGAGACAAAGTCTCTACAAATACATGGTAATAAGCAATGGAACAACGATTTTATTGTTGTTCTCCATCTTGAAGTCACCATGAGGCCTTCAACAATGAGCTTTACCCATACCTCATAGCAAATTCAAGACGGCCCCAAGCACCGATTTTGAGCGGGCGGAATTCATTGCTAAATGTCGAGCAACGCTTCATCCATGCTTTTTGGCCTTTGATCCATGGATGCGGGATCGTCAACAAACATAACTTAACTGGCAAAGTGTTCTTACTAGCGCTGTCATCCATTGCCCGACAAAAAGAGTAATAGATGAAGATCACAACATTTAAACAATCACAGAACACTCATCGAGTCAATGGTAAGAAAACTTGGCATTATAAAACCATGAGACGTGTGCAAAGTAAACAGGTGGTCAGAATTACAATTTTAAATTACAAAAAAATAAATAAAATAAAATAAAAATAAAAAAGCCAAAATGTGAAAGTATGATAGCGCATCTATATGAAAAATTCTCTCAAGAACATGAACAGCATAATTGAAATGTATATAAGCATACATCTCACTCATGGGGAATCTTTTTACGGACGCCACACTGCAGGGGAGACGAACTCCAGTCTAAAATTAACAATGAAGGGATATGGAGTAAATGCAAATGAGACAAAGTCTCTACAAATACATGGTAATACAACTAGAATATAAAGGGCATGGAAAGTTCAAGAGATCACCATCCTTCACAACGTACACAATGTGACTTCGAGAACGGCTGCAGGGGGTTTAAATGTATACTTTTGTCATCAATTTGTACTTTTACACCAGGTCGTCTGTAATTCCGTGTCACGTGTCACGTGCGTTTTAACTTGATTGACGTGGTGCAATCTATCGACCATCCAATAAATTTAATGCTGCATGAATCTACAACAACTAACGGGGGAGGGGGGTGACAACTAATAAAAATGCATGTAGAAAGCAATGGCGAATCCAGGGAGTAGAATTATATGTTTCTATCTGAAAAGTATTTAAAAAATCTTTCAGAATGTGCTGCATCGCCATATAGAAAACTTCTAAACACGAAATAAATTGAATGTTCAATAGCAGAACTGCAGGTTTATGAAGTTTTCTATACAGGCAAGGTCCGCAAACAGACGGAGCACTTTTTTCTTAAAAAAATATATCTCTTTTTTTATTGAGAGTTAACTTATATAATGCGTATTCACTGGTTGTTTTTCTAAAGTAAGGAGCATATAAATTCGACATTAAGAAAAAAGAATTGGTAGCCAATTTACACTTTACTTAAGGAGAGGAGGGGGTTTCTGATGGTTGAAACTCCCATTTTCGGAACTGTTTTAATTTTATTCATCTATAGCCAAATTCCACCCCCTCAAAAAAAAAAATGAAAAAAAAAACAAAAACAAAAACAAAAAAAACAAACAAACAAAACAAACAAACAAACAAACAAAAGAAAAAAAATCAAAACAAAACAAAACAAAACGACCTACGGAAATCGACTGAATTCCCCCTTTGTGGAGCTGTATTTGAAACATCCTTTTTCCAAAGCTTGATCCTTCGGTTTTAACAAACGTCCTAAAAAATATTACCACTTTCTCGTTAATCCTTTACTTTGTGAATGCATTAAGTTCTAAACATGCTATAAACCCTACTAGTATATCATAAAAAATTCAATTCACAAATTTTTTCATGTTTTTAGACAAAAAATTAAGCAAACGAACTTTGATTAAATGAAATTCGACATATTTTGACAGTTTTTAAAGGTTTTTGTTAAAACCCAATTACTGTAATTAGAGATGCAAGCATTCTACACTTGAAAAAATGAAAATATAAAAAAACGGTTTTGGTTCTCAGTGCATCTTTCCAAGTGCATGCTGTTCATATCAAATTGGAGGTGAAACTCATTTTTTGTGTATTTGTCCTCAGTTCAAGGACAAAAGATCTGTTTCATTTTATCTTGTTGGAAAAAAATATCCGAATTTTCTAACGCTTTCAAATCAATCAAAATTAATATTTTTTCTTAGTAATGAAGTCATGAGATTATGTCAGCCACTGCTAAATTCATATTGGAGAAAAATTACTGAGATTTTTTTTTATTGTGTCCTTGTGTTCAACTCTAATCTATATAGCTAACAAAAACAACTCGACTCCATCTTATTATGTATTTATATCTCTATAAATCATGTTCTTCTCCTGTATATGTTACTCTCATTGCTCCTTGTGGGCTCCTGATTTGGAAATAAAGATATGTTATGATATTTTATGTATTGTTGTAAAATGGCTTAAAGGGACACAAAAGATTTCGACTGCTAATATGTCAGAAAACGTAGAAGTTTGGTATTTTATTTTTATTCCTGGCCGTGAAGAAAACGTATCAGAGACCACTTTACACGATTTCCGTCAATATCTTTCTTTTTAATATGACCCAACATAAAAACAAAGTTCACGACTAAATGGCTATACTTCTTTAAAATCCTGTATACAAAAAAAATGTGTCAATTCCATCCATGAATATAACGTATAAACTATATACTGGTGGCAATTTAAGCCTATTATAGGCTTCGTATAGTCAGGGATAATCTGATATTTAGAAAAAAGGTCAATAGCTGCCGAAATTTTGTATATTTTTCCTCCTCGGCAATATGTGTGAGTGATTGGCAATGTTCAGTCGATATCAACCTACCTGACAATAAAAGACTTAAAAGTACATATTCATGACAACTGTATACATTGTAATCGCGGCGGGCGTCTATGGGGTTGCAGCGTGTACGTTATGAAGGAAGTTGATCTCTTGAACTTTCCATACCCTTCTTACTCTAGTAGCAATGGAACAACGCTTTTATTGTTGTTCTTCATCTTGAGGCCTTCAACAATGAGCTTTACCCATACCTCATAGCAAATTCTGTCTCTTATTTATATTATATTCTCAATCAGCCGGAGAAAATTGAATCAAAATTTCCTAGAATGATTCATATGCTAATTAAGTAACATGGCATATAATGCAAAACATCTTAATATGAGAACTCTTAATATTTTTAATTTCTGATAGTAACCATAAAAAAGTATAGAGTACGGGAGGTCCTTTGCAAAGGCCTGCATGAACAAAAGCTCAGCCTACTAAGGTGCAAGTTCTCATTAAACTCTCTTTAAAACGATCACATTCAGTGAATTTCAGACATAATGTATGCTGTCAAAAGATCAGTGCATTCAGTCAAATGTTTAAAAAGCGTAAGTATGTCAATGGAACAATTTCAGATTCAAAGGTATATATATATATATATATATATATATACTTGCATATTTCATAATTAATTATTTTTTTTTTACGACAATATGTGCCGATATATACGGCACATATTGTCGCCCCCAATGACGTTTAAATGGCATTGACAAAACCGGCACATATTGTCGCCGGCGACAATATGTGCCGTTAATGTCCAGCACATATTGTCGCCGGCGACAATATGTGCCGATAAGGTCTGCACATATTGTCGCCGGCGACAATATGTGCAGGGGCGACAATATGTGCCGTAACAAGTATTTGCTATTTGTTCTACTATGGAAAGATTGCCGTTTTATTCGGAAACCTGTCGGCACATTCTGAACATAGTTCCAAAGAAATATTTATACTGATAAAATTAAAAATGTTGTTAGCTGAATCTTAATTAACTGAACGGATATATTGTTAGAATTTTTTTAGCCTAAAATTATGTTAATTTTTTCAACAAATAGAAATGTTACAGGTCAATTGTTTTAAGAAATGGTATAGAGGAAGTGCAATTGATACACCAGAAGAACGACATCAAAGTGGGTATGGAAAGTCAGAACAGCCGTCAAAATGCTGAATTAGGTATGTCCAATGCAAGAAAGATCTCTGAACCCACTTAGACCAGGATATTCCGCTCCAACGTTTAGCTGTCCTCTTCCGTGGAGCTAACACTTGAAGAGCAACAATTACTGTAGCCTCAAACATGAGATATAATACTTCATAAGGTGATGTCTGAGAAGTATACTAAGAATATGGCCAACAATGACTTTTGACAAGAAACAAAAACGAGTACCGCCTACCTTGCAGATCCGGAAGCGAAAAAGAACCTTGATAGGACACATCTTGAGAAAAGATCCAGGAACAATTACCAGACAGTCACTTCAATAAAAATCTTCAAGGAAAACGAGACAAAGGCAAACCCAGAAAATCTTGTAGAAGGTCAAAATCTGAACAAATGGATAATGCAGGCTACAACTGGTATACACTTCTTCGTAGGGCCAAAAATGAAGTTACATAGAGATCGATTGTTGCTCGTCTCTACTATTTGCAAGAGTAATCAGGCACAAGTCAAATAAGTCATACATTTAAATGTGTGGAAATTGGAAAAGGCATCACTATAAAGCGATTTTACCACGGGTGTATTCACAAAGCGTTTTGGACATGCCATATTAGAATTCATATTTAATAGTGTATTAATATTTAGTTTTTCTGTATCAGTATCATAACCATTTCTTTCCTTCTAATACAGAAAAAATATACATCAAAGGATGAGAAAAAATTTTAAATTATATAATTGTACATATTGAACAATTTCATGTTAAGTCTACCTGTTTTAGGTTCAATTCGCACGTCTTTTATACTATTTGGAAACGGGAAAAAGAAAAGGGAGGTTGGGGAACTAATTACTCACTAGTTCCGTTACAAAGTCCGGCTGTTGTTTTCAGCCATTATACATGTTTCCTGTTACCCATTTCATTAAATCCTTTTAAAACCATCCATGATTTTATAGGAGCCTGGGTGATCGAGTGGTTTAATCATACAGGAAGAAGTGATTAAAATATTAGAGTCTCTGGTCGACAATATATTTGGAGGACTTGTTTTTCAACAGACTATCGGAATTCCAATGGGCACAAATTGTGAACCTCTTTTAGCCAATCTATATCTCCACTCATATGAAGCTGAATTCATCGAAGGGCTTCTTCAAAATAAAGATAAAACACTGGCCCAGTCCTTTAATTTCGGCTTCCGTTATATAGATGACTATCACTAAAACAACCCTCGTTTTGGTGATTTTCTTCATCTTAGCTAACCAAAAAGAGCTCGAAATTAAGGATACTACATATATTTCCAGATCAGCTTTGTTCTTTGACCTTCATCTTGAAATTGACAACAGAGGTACACTACAAACTAGGCTATATGACAAACGCGATGACTTCACTTTTCCAATTGTCAGCTTCCCTTTTATTTCCAAAAGCACCGGCTATTGGAGTTTACATCTCCCTACTCATTCGCTTCTCATAGGTATGTGGTCGATACGGTGATAGAGCTCGGTTACCTAAGCAAGGCTATGTTACCGATATCTTGAGGTCACCACTACAGAAGTTTTATGGTCGACATCACGATCTTGTGGACCACTATGGAATATATGTTTCCCAGATGACAACAGATCTTTCCCTTTGCCACTAAAGTTTGTTTTTCTTCTACCGGATTTGACTTTAATACCGGACTTGACATGTTCAACACGGCGGGTGTCTTATAAGAAGCAGGGCAAGCCTACTCTACCGATGCACCTGATCTCACCCATGGTTTCTTATAGGGTCCGTGTTGTTCATTTTTGTATAAATGTGTGTCTTCATTTTCTTTTCTCTGCCGTGCTTATGTTGTGTCTTTGTTTCTTTGTTTTTCCGACGTTGCCATTGTCCTTGGAGTGTTCGTTTAAGACTGACGGTTCGGCTCTCACTTACTTAAGGTAGTCAATTTGCCTGAACAATCATTGTAGCTTCTCACCTTTTCGTTGTGAGTTCACGTCCAGCTTTGTTAAAAGGATGCACAAGACTTGCGACCGTACCTGATAAGTGAAATAGACCGGTGGTTCTCTCTAGCCCAAAAATGGAGTAAAACCCCATGCAAACAAACAAACTCAGCAGATTTATTTGTCATTGAAATAGCCTATATTTCACAAGCCACATAAAGGTATATATGCAATTTTATGTTCATTCTTTTCATCATGTGAATTGTTCGTCTAAGCAAAAATGCCAGCATGTGGTTTCGGTAATAAAACAAAGGTAAAATTAAGCACGACATAAATGTTAAGGAAGGTGCATATCACAATAAATAGTTTATTACCGAGAAAAACAATAAAGATATACGTTATCGCAATTCCTAATTAAGATATGACGTTTGAGATAAATATCTGATATATGAGCAGTCTTTTTATTGCATATTTAGCCATTCAAATTGCAGCAATATTTTAGTTTATATCCAGGACATCGGGAATTGATATCTTCAGACGCCAGATCTACAATGTTCATAGGTATCTTTGATAATTGTCATGAAAATCGTGTACAAAATCAGAGTGCGTTTGTTCTACATTAGTTTGAATACTATTGGTCTTCGTGTGTATTTTCCTCAGAAAGCCCCTGTACTTCAATAGTTTGAATAAATCATCCTGCTGTGTATTTTGTTAATAGCGTGTCTAGAATTCGCTAAAGTTGGTATAATATTTTACACTATATAGTTTGTATGATTAGACTTGCTGTGTATTTTCTTTAGATTGCGCCATTATACATGAGTTGAAAAATTCGCCCTGCTGTGAATTACCTTCGTAGTGATTCTATTCTACAATATTGGCTACTGAGAGTGTCTGTTTAACATAAGTTGGAATACTTTGTTCCGCTGTGTATTTTCGTCAGTTCTACAACAGCTGGAATGCTTCTCCATGTCATTTCTTCAGAGTGTTTCTGCTCTACATTAGCTGTTCTACATTAGCTTGAATACTTCGTTCCGCTGTATGTTTTTGTCAAAGTGCGTCTGTTCTACACTAGCTGAAATACTACGTTCCGCTGTGTATTTTCGTCTGTTCTACACAACCTTTGACATTTCGTTCAGATGTGTATTTTCGTCAAAGTGTGTCTGTATTACACTAGCTGGAATGTTACGCTCTTCATTTCTTCAGGGTGCATCTGCTTTACACTAGCTGGAATACTTCGTTCTGTTGTGTATAACACTAGCTAGAATTTATTTCTTTTACTTAATTTTATCGTGCTGGGTATCGCTATGTATATCTTTAGAATTTAAGAAAGTATACAATAGCAATATGTTTTTTAGCTTTCTATATAACTTTGACTTGCTTGCAAAAAAAATTATCAAAGTGCATGGGTAGTTCATATTAGCTTGAAGCTAATCTGCCGCTTAAAATGGAAACTACGATTGGACGTGCAAAACAGCAGTATAGTGTGAAGTGTTTGTAAATATTTACGAAAACGATAAACAGTACAAAAATTACGAGATTATTTAGGAATTTGACCATTGAACCAAACTAATTAAGTGGAAAGTTCAAGAAACATATTCGGAATACAGTTTCCAGCGAAATAAAAATGAAATGATTTTTTTTGTTCCTGATTTCGTCGTATGTTGGTTTGAAAGGTGCTGATTTCAGGTATCAAATATAATTTGTGTCCGCGAACGTTTTTTCATTAGGTAAGAAACAATGTTCATACCTCATTGTAATTTCAAGACGGTCACTAGAACCAATTTATTACTTTATGTCGACAATGCTACGTCCATATAATTTTTCGCGCGATCGTCATCAAGCATAAAATTAACTGATAAAGTTTTTTTTCAATCGCTGTCATCCACTGCCAGACAAAAATACCCAATAGAACAAAGGCACAACAAAAAACAACCAAAGGGCCTAAGGCACTAATCGAGTCAATTGAAGAAAACCTAATAAAATCAAAATATGACAGCACTATAAACAGGTGGTCAGAATAACATCTAAAGTGCTTCTAAACTTTGATTGGCTTATAAATGTATGATAGCTAAGTGCAAACTGATGTGAAGGAAAGATGCATTTGAATTACCAAGTAATAAATAAAATTTGATTGTAAATTGGGGTTATTGTTTCTCTGTCCGAGATGATCCTCATTACGATATAATTAAAGAGAAAAAAATCCTACGAAATGATCAATCGACTGATCACGAAAATATTCATGTTACAAATAGAAATTACATATCAACGAAATAATTACGGCTGATTTTTCAAAATACTATAGATAACGATTTATATATAAGTGTAACCGAACACAAAATACGTTGCATCATTTGGATAATCTATTCACAACAACGTTCCCCATGAATCTACATTTTTATTCCTGCAACAGATTTTAAGCGCAGTAATTTGTAATAGCGCACATTCATACAAGTCTTTGTGATTAAGATGAAAAAGATCATCTCTACAGAAAATGTAAATATAATTACTTTTTCATTGTTACTCTGGAGTTTCCAAGGCACCATTATATTTCTATTACTTGGCCTCCCTACTGTATACATTGCTTTAGAATATATCAATTCAGTCAGTCGTCAAGAATGTCTCGTTAAATTAAATTAAGAAATTGCTGGTGGTGACTTTCTGTGAAGAGACATGTCATGTGTAGACAATGCAACACCAACGTAATCTACACAAGTTGTACAAATGTAAATACATGTGTATGTTTGATTTTATCAAGCTGTTTGTAATCCTCTTTAAATAAATAAAGCATTGAATTAAAATGTATGTTAAATTGTCCTCAAATCTTGCAGTATGTTTTTCCATTCATATGAACCTTTTTCGCTGGGAGAATGGGTTCAGTAACTGCATGATTTCATAGTTTTTGATTTGTACATTATGATGATTGTTCTCGTCTTCAACCTTAACGAGCAAAAATGTGCATTGAAAATATAAAATTAAATAAAAAGAATTTGTAGCTACACATATTCTGCTATATAGCATTATGCCCGAACAATGGGATGAAAATGATTGTTTTTATAATGAAGAACACAAATATATTTAGATTTGATGAAGGAAAATCAATGTCACGCATTAAAAGATAAGTTGAATGTTTGCTAATATAAAAAAACAAGACGTACAACATCTATCATTATACAGTGTTTACAGTGTTATATGTTGTTAAGAGTATCATGTTGTACAAATTACATATATTTGTATTCATACTCCATACATTGGTTAACAATTGCATAAAAAACGTTATTTTCTCTTCCAGTTTTTGCAATGTTAACGACGAAGGAAAAAGGTTTTAATTAACTACACATGTTACAATCATTAACAGATGAAACAGACAATATTGAATATCATGGTCTTACAGTAAAACATTATATATTATCATCGGCTAAAGAGGTAACATCGTGAGTTAGGCTGCAAGTAGAAAACTATTATACTATAAGGCGTAGCCGCACCGTTTAATAGATTTCTACTTGTAGCCTAACTCACAATGTTAGCTCTTTAGCCGATGATAATTTTTTTTGTCTTCTGTGTACAGTTTCACAAGTATTTTTGTTCTATTAAAGATTATATCATAATATAATGTGTTGTATAAATTTATCTCCGTTATTGTAAGCGTGCTAAATATAGCCATTTATTGATTTTATGTAAAGATTGATTCAACATTGCAAGGTGCTACACAGATATACAACTAATGATAATTCATAATTGCCCGTGCAGCTTTTTGGTTCAATGTCACGAAAAATGACAAATAATGATCCTCCAGCACGACTGCGTGTTAAATTAAAATCAACAAATACGTTGCACGAAAATAATCCTGTGCAAGCCTCAAATAACCCGCGTGGTTGTGTTGTTATACTAATCAACAAAGCAGTACAATAATTTTTCGTGTGGAAACACTGTAGTTTGTAAGAATTGTATGAACCAATCCCCGTTTACAAAAACCTCTACAAAGAAGACAAATACATTTATACATATAAGTGATCAGTCATAATGACAAGATTAAAAACCTGAAATTAGAAGTAGAAAAACTTGTCTCGATTGTATAATTTGTATCAATTTCACGTTTTATTTGGTTTTTTGTTTGTTTTGTTCAGTCTTTTATTTTTCTATTTTTTTAATTTAGTTACACGTTATTCAAACTTTCAGGAGATCCAATCGATTGTCATATTTCATTTCTATAAATTTTGCTTCGGTTTCTTTAGAAGAAGTAGGGAATCTGAAATCCCGGCCTTGACGGCTGAAATGCTGGATATTTTTTGCAAAATAACTTAACTACTTCGTTTACTTTTCGAGGCTTGAAACATTCTAATGTATTGAAAATGTACCAAAGTTTAAGGTTATAACATCCTATAAATTGAGTTTAGTCAAAAATGCAATATATGTGGCTGAATAGCACCGTTCGAAAATAATTCGAGGATATTAAAAGAGAATGTGCTACCAGAAATAACGTGACCAGGAAATTCTCGGATGTTATAATTCCGAACCTTTCGGGCATGGTCATTTGAATGTCTTTAGCAGTTTCCCTTGGCATCTGTCGTATTTTAGGGGTGTCTTCGATCACGTCCATGCTCAAAGCAGTCATTTCAATTTTCGAAGGGACATTGAAGTTTTCTGTCACTTCTTTCAGTTTATTGATTTTCTCATTAATTTTAGAAGAGATAACTCGTTTACTTTAATTCGATTCAGTTCATCTGTAATTATTCCAGGGAAGTAGCTAAGTAAGTTTTGGGTGTCCTCATGGGGGGTCCCGGGAATGAAATAATCATTAAATTTTTGCCTTGGTAATCAAATAATCATTAAATTTTTACCTTGGTAATCCATAAATTTTTGGCTAAGTAATCAAAAAGTATATAAAAACGCAAGCTAATAATCAAATAATCATTAAATAAATGCCCTCGTATTCAAATAATCATTAAAAAAAATGCCCTGATAATCAGGTAATCAAGAAACCCATGACGGGCCTCAGCTTTGTCATATTCAGGCTGCTGTACGAGGCTTTGTGTGTCTTTATTATGATAAGGGATAGTACAAGAGTGGGAGAAAGTATTTGGGTTAAAATAAAGAGCAATGAATAGGTTATCTCACCAACANTGTTAAATTGAATATATACATTTGTAGTTTAGTCATTATTAAATATATATTCAAAAAGTGGTGACTTTATTTAAGTGAAAAAACGATTCTTCACAAATGGTGGCAGCAGGTGGGATCGTAAAAGCAATCAATGCACCAAGCCTATCCGTTTACTAAAATTGAAATGGAATAACTTTAGACTTTTAATACGTATTCGGACTTTCTACAAATTTATAATAGTTCTAAAGAACATACAGACTTTGCTATGGAGATCTAAAACAATAATATTTATGTGTCGTGTGTCGCACTACTGTATATGGAACATATAAATGCTAACGTGAGGACAAATTATAACATATAATAGCCATGAAAGTGATTTGAATGGGAATTATCAAATAACTTCACATTTTTTGTCAAGAACATACAAGACAATCGTTAGTTGCCCTCTACGGAAGATAGTTTGTCTGTCAATATTTTATGATAAACTTGATCAGTCAAATCCTGGATTATAAATGAAATGTCAATTGGAATCTAGATAAGACGATAATTGGATTCTGAACAAGACGTTAATTGGATTAATCAGCATGAAGACCGTAAACACTGGATTATCAAGACATTAACTGTGAAAAAGATTAGCCGAATCACTTCATCATCCGTGTGATCTTCAAAGACAATTGAGAATTTATTTTTTCATTTTTATTTGACAGTGAATTTATTTGACAGTAAATTATTGCTTAATTGATAGGGTAACATGCTGTGTAGAGAGTCAGCCAAATTATTTAACAAAAAGAATAAGTTGGAAAGATCAATTGGGGTGAGTAAACACATTTATATACTGTCATTATTTCTCCAGGTGTTTAAGATTTCATATTTACTATAATTAATTAATCAGTCATGTCGGGTAAAGAGGCAGAAAATGTTGAGGGTCAAGAAGAAGAAGTTGTAGAAGAAGAAGGAGAAGGAGAAGGAGATGATGACCCGGAAGTTCAAATAAATTGGAAAGAAAAAACTCAGTATTTAGTAGTTCAGGAGGAGAAAAGGTTAATAAGGGAAAGGGAGCAAAGAGATCATGAACTTAGAAAAATAGAATTAGAGGCAAAATTAAAGCAAGATGAAATTGAGTTAGAAACAAGAAAGTTAAGGGAACAAAATGAATTTGAACTTCGTAAACTTGAAATTGAAAGTAAAAAACAAAATGAGAGTGTTAAACAAGAACAAAGTTTAGAGTTAAATAAATCTAAAGGTCCCAAATTACCAAAATTTAGTGAAGGGGATGACATTGAGGTTTATTTAAGGACTTTTGAGAAGTTAGCAAAGGTTCATGAATGGAATCAAAATACATGGGCTGCAAGGCTAGCCGCTGTTTTATCAGGTAGGGCTATGGAAGCATATGCTAGGTTATCTGAGGGAGATTCACAGGATTACATGAAAGTAAAGATGGCTATACTGAAAAGGTATGAATTAACCCCCGAAGTCTATCGGAAAAAGTTCCGAAACTCGAGAAGAAATGCTGACGAGTCATTTTCAGAATGGCGCGTTCGTCTCATGCTTTATTTTGAGCATTGGATAGTGGGTAAAGAAATAGATGGTAAGTCATGTACTGATGGTCAGTTAGAGAAAATGACTGATCTAATTTTAATGGAGCAGATGTTAGAGATGACATCTACAGAGATTCAGTTATGGTTAAAGGAAAGAGATCCACGGACTTCAGAAGATTTAGTAAAGTTGGCAGATCATTATGTGGCTACACGAAAGTCATTTGATCAAGGGAATTCAAAGAGTAAGTCTCCTACGGGTGAAGTTCCTGACGAGGGCAGGCCTTTCACTAAACCCGGAATTCCAGGTAAATTTTCAGACAGGAAATGTTTTAAATGTGGGCATAGAGGTCATATTGCTTTGGATTGTAGATCGAAATAGTTTAAGTTTGAGTGCATGCAACTGGAGAAAATAATAACCATAGTGTATAATGTGTTTATTCAGTAGTTTTATTGCATGTATTTCTTATTCATGTTTATAAACTTTCTTTTAATTTTCTGTAGGAAAATTTTATTGAAGGGGGAAGGAATGTGATAAAGTGATATTTTGATACAATTTTGTTAATTAACTTTTATATTGTTTATGTAATACATACTTTTAACCTTTGTTTAAGTATTAATTTACTGGCACCACCTGTATCTTAACAGGGTTGTCAGAATCACTTTATCACAGAGAAATTTTAGTATGTTCGGTAATTAAATCTGTCCACAGCATGTTATGTATGTTTTGATAATCAGATATGAATCATTGTTTCAAACTTGCCGTGAGAATAATTTTTGGAGGGAGGAGGCGAGGATACCGAGAAGAAAAGACGTACATTTTTAGTGGGGTGTGTCCCCTGGACAATTGTTAACTGGGTGTGTCCCATGGACAATCGTTAGCTGGGTGTGTCCCAGGATGGAACGTATGTCGTAATTAGGAGCCTCCTCGTGACTTTTCATCTACTTTATATTTGTTAAATTGAATATATACATTTGTAGTTTAGTCATTATTAAATATATATTCAAAAAGTGGTGACTTTATTTAAGTGAAAAAACGATTCTTCACAAAGGGACATTGAAGTTTTCGTTTATTGATTTTCTCATTAATTTTAGAAGAGATAACTCGTTTACTTTAATTCGATTCAGTTCACCTGTAATTATTCCAGGGAAGTAGCTAAGTAAGTTTTGGGGGTCCTCATGGGGTCCCGGGAATCAAATAATCATTAAATTTTTGCCTTGGTAATCAAATAATCATTAAATTTTTACCTTGGTAATCAATAAATTTTTGGCTTAGTAATCAAAAAAGTATATAAAAACGCAAGCTAATAATCAAATAATCATTAAATAAATGCCCTCGTATTCAAATAATCATGGGCCTCAGCTTTGTCATATTCAGGCTGCTATACGAGGCTTTGTGTGTCTTTATTATGATAAGGGATAGTACAAGAGTGGGAGAAAGTATTTGGGTTAAAATAAAGAGCAATGAATAGGTTATCTCACCAACAGTCACCACTATCACAACCATCAACCCTACGCCACCACCACCATCGAATAATGAAATGAGCAGACATGACTTCCAATTTGGATGAAGTGACTTTCTGTGACGTCATTTTTGTGATAGATAAAACTGTTTAATTAATAAAAAAGCTGAAATTTAAAACAATATTGACCATATAAATACAAGTGATATGCAGTTACGGAATGGAAAATTCTTTACAGTGACGTCATCATAATAAGAATCCGTATAAATGGTCTTATCACGTTTTCGCCGCAGGTCAACCACAATGATTAACAAAAACCGATGTTACTGTGAATTAAGTTTCTGCATATGCGCATTTCGACAACTTATGTCTCTTCGGTGCAGATCAAATCAAAACATTTGGAAATCCATAAATCTTAATATGTGTAAAAGCCGATAGAGAACAATATATCAATAGGATCATAAAAGGGAAAGCCAAACTCAGCTAAGGACAGAGCTATACAGGAGGGAAGTACTCCTTAGTTTTGAACGAAATTATAGTGCCATGACATAAATCCAAGTGAGAAACGGTGAAAATGATCGACAAAGTCTCATATTTTCCGGGTTTTAAGCCTTACATTGCGTTTATGTCAAGTCATGACTCAATGTACTATAACAACCATCTATGGTACTAATGGCCTTCGTAATTAAATATATAATAGTTTACAATGAATTTCTATTAGAGATATAAATTGCCATTTTTTGGATGATAATAGCCCCCACTCAGACAGACATATTTTATCAATTATTGATGTATGATTTGTTAGAATGTCAATATGTGCATTAAAATAGACCATTTTTTAATTCTATATTATTCAGAGGAAAAGATTAAAAGTTGCTACAACTGTCATAAAAAAGCAGACTTATTTAGCGATTTATGTGTGGATTCTAAATTGTAATGGATGTGTGGATGGGAGTCTTTTTCTGAATCATTGATACGCAATTTCAATCAAACCAGAAAAAAAGTAATTGATATGAATTAACCTTTTTTTCATTTAATTGATATTAACTAACTGAATACTCCAACTAAGCATTAGAAATCATAAATAAAACACTAATCTGCACGTGAAAATATATTGATTGTTATATATTGTTCTTTATGAGAAGTATAGTACTGTATAGGGCTTTATATTCGCGGTACGAAATTTTCGAGGTTTTCAATGTTGGATTTATTCGCGGGGTTATATATTCGCGGATTTTCAGTTAAAGCCGTTATGTTCAATAATATTCAGGTTTACAGTAAAATATTCGCGGGTATAAATTTTCGCGCTTATCGTTTTAAACGCGAATAGCGCGAAAATTTATACCCCGCGAAATACCCAAACAGTATCGTGCGATTTGTTGAGAAGATATGAGTTGTATTAGTAGTATGCACTGCAAGGTCACATTTGTGACGTGTCATTCAACAAAAATTTATACTGAATGGGACTTAATGCGGTTAGATTATAGAGCGTTACGTCTCAAAGGGACATAACTTTATGATGTTTAGCGGAACAAAACAGTCAATGTCTTTTAAAAAAGCAAGCTTTATGAGGATTACCGAAGATCATTTTTAGAACGTTATATACTTCTTATTATATACGCAAATTAATTATCGAAAGCTCTTATGAAATATTTATAAGTATGTTTAAAGATGTCATGCATCAAGTTGTTTATGTTGATTCCAGCATCCTAGGAGAAAACAATGTTTCAAGTGACGTAATACAAACATTGGCAATAAAAAATAAAATAGCTCTCCCGTAGGGAAAAAAAGCTTAAATATAGACTTTAAGTCCAATCAGCGTTTATCGCTCATCTATTTGACCTAATTAGCCTAAATAAACGAGATTTATAGATTAATTGTTCCGATAGATATTACTTTCACAGTTTGGTGGCCTTAAAAAGTCCTTAAAAGTGATATAAAAGATGAATACCAGTAAAATTATCTTCAGTTAAGTAACCTCGTTCAACGTCAATTTCTTGACAAATTAACGTGAAACGTGATCTGCTTATCTAAGCTTTTTTTTAACATAAAACGTGCTATGTAAGATTCTCTGTTTGCTTTATTTGATAAAGAATGATATGTAATACTAGTATGAGAGCTAGGAATCCCAGCTTCCATGCAATACGCACAGGACAACTTACAAAAACACTGAGTTATATAAATTCTAAAAAAAAACAAAAATTGCTAAATTCTATTAATTTTCTCTTATGAAATTTATATGAGTCTCCTGTAACTTGGATGAAAACTTTTGCTCAGTTAACACACTCTGAGGTAAGGTCACCATAACAAAATCTTAGTAATGTACTCAGGAACAATGTCATTCACAATGTAACAACTTTTACCCTACTCTATGAAACTCTTGAACCAAGCCTTAATATCAGCGTTCTAACCAGTTTTCGAAATCTTATATATACTCTTGACCAAGTCCAAATATTCATACTATAAACATTATTGAGCAATGCATAGAATGGCAGAGAAACTTAATTATAGATTTCATTGACTTTGAGAAAGCCATCGACAGCATACAAAGAACAAGCTTATGTAAAATCAAAGTAACTATGTAATACTGCCACATTAGTTAAACTCAAAAACTGAAAGTGTTCTTACTGAATTTAAAAGCTCCATTGGAAATTCACCAGTCATCAGTTTCTTCGTGAAATCTGGAGTGCGACAAGGACGAGCAATGCGATCTCTCCTATTTATAAAAGAACAGATCTCGCCTGATTAACAAGAACACAGGATTGAGATTGACATCGTTTTCATTTTTAAGGATGTAGTAAGGTGAAATTTTATAAATCTACGATTTTAAATTGATACCCTAAATGGAAAGAGCATTGTTAAAGGAATAAAGTTGGTTAAAAATATCGATAGGTTATGGGCCTTGTTTTCAAGATATTTCACATTATAAAAAATGGCGGGAAAGGCTCTCTTGGACTTTTACCTTAGGATAGCATGGACACAATATTGATTTGTTTCACACGGAAGGAAATGGCGGGAAAGGCTCTCTTGGACTTTTACCTTAGGATAGCATGGACACAATATTGATTTGTTTCACACGGAAGGAAAATCTACAATCTAATAAAATCTTGCTTACTGAAACAAAATGAGCTTCTGAAGACTTTGATGACTAGAAAATTGGGTGTAATGGGGCAAAATATTTTACATAGTAATACTTGATAAAATCAGAGAAATCCGAATGACTTTTACAAATTGCAAAAACCTCACCTTACTACATCCTTAAGATGAAGATGATTTCGCGTTGCAACTCATGTGAGACAAAACAAAGAAATAACAACACAATACAACTTTGACTTACCATCAATATAAAGAAAATAAGTCAGATACATGACAAGATATGGGAAAAAATATCATTGTACAGATCGTTCCATTTCATGTAAGAAATTAGAAAAAAAACGGCTTGCTTCGGCACTACCTTCAGTGAATGCAACGTTTGACTAAAAGGGAGATTTATTTTATTTGAGGTTGACTAAGCATTTTGTGGGGACAACATGATATATATATATATATATTACCATATTGTATCCAATAGAGATAGTTAAATTTTAAAATTTTAATTGCAAGGCTTTCCTATAGCATTTCAAATTTTTTCATTAAACTATCGAAAAAGGATAAATATGGTAATAATCGAGATAAAGTAGTGTAATCTTTTTCTCTAATGATAAATGATAAACACCGAGAATTGTGTTCCGAATAGATTTGGGGGAAATAACACGGGGGCTTTATTCAACATACATTGAATATGAAAGTTCATTTTACGGGTCAGAACCGGTTTAAACTTCACATATCATTAATTTAAAGAAGTTTTAATACACACCTGTAGCAACTTTTCAAGTTTATGATTTATTTTATTTGCGTCATAAACGCCAAGGATTCTTTACTCTATGTCTTTTTCGACAGTCAATGTGAGTAAATTTAGTCTTGTGTATTCCATGTTGTTTTATGTGTTGTCTTGTTTTGTGTATGCGGTAATCCTTCTTTTGGATTTTATACTAATAGAAATTTTGAACTTTTGTAATGAACCTTTTCATGACATATTCCTTGAAAATGGCTTTGAGTTGTATGATCTGGAGAACGGGGCAGAAATGTCACCATAGGGTATCGATAATAATATGGCGGTAAAATAACATACGACATAAATGTTAGGGAAGGTGTATATCACAATAAATCAGCATGGGGTATCGATAATAATATGGCGATAAAATAATAAATGACATAAATGTTAGGGAAGGTGTATATCACAATAAATCAGCATGGGGTATCGATAATAATATGGCAGTAAAATAACATACGACATAAATGTTAGGGAAGGTGTATATCACAATAAATCAGCATGGGGTATCGATAATAATATGGCGATAAAATAATAAATGACATAAATGTAAGGGGAGGTGCATATCACAATAAATCAGCAAGGGGTATCGATAATAATATCGCTGTAAAATAACATACTACATAAATATAAGGGATGATGTATATCACAATAAATCAGCAAGGGGTATCGATAATAATATGGCAGTAAAATAGCATACGGCATAAATAACACAGTACCGAAGTTACTATTAATTTGTTTTCTGCATATGCGCATTTCGACAACTTATGTCTCATCAGTGCAGATTAAGCCGAACCAGTGGAAGTCCTTAACCAAAAACGTGTAAAAGCTGATAGAGAACAAATACCCAAAAGGATCTAAATAGAAAGCCAAAATTCTGCTAAAGACAGAGCTATGCATGAGGGAGATACTCCTTAGTTTTAAACAAAATTTTGTAAAATTCAGATATTGCATAAATGTTAGGGAAGGTGTATATCCCCATAAATCAGCATGGAGTATCGATATTAATATGGCAGTAAAATAACATACGGCATAAATGTTAGGGAAGGTGCATATCACAATAAATCGTTTATTGCTGAGCAAAACAATAAAGACATACGTTATTGTAATTAGGTAAGATAAGAT
>MJUU01069681.1:52139-67709 GCA_002080025.1 Modiolus philippinarum | reverse complement strand
GAACTCCTTATAAACGACTTATCAAATGGATCTAATGAAATTTTAAAGATAATTATAGATTTAAAGCAAAATATTTTTATAAACACATTACCAAATTGAATCATTTGTTGGACTGACAAGTTTGCCATCTTCATTTATCATTTTGTCTATTGTTAAACTTTTGTCTGTATCGTGGGCAGAACCAAAGTTTGTTACACTTCTTGCTGGAATACCTAGAGATCTGCAAACTAAAAATATGTAGAACCTTTAATTAGATGTACAAACCCTGAAAATATCTAGTAAATAAAGGGTACTGCAACGTCTTGGCGAAAAGTAGATAAATACATATATATTAATTCTTCTGCATATCAATAATATCAAAGTAAGTGAGAACCGAACCATCAGTCTAAAACGAATATCTAAAGGATAATGGCAACACATTGGTCGAATTCGACGATAGCTCAATACCCCTCAAGCTGGGATAGTTTTTATCTTTATCTGTCCCTTCGAGTCATCAAATGACTAAATACCGAAATTACTGTGAATTTTAAATTCTGCATATGCGCATTTCGACAACTTATGTCTCATCAGTGCAGATAAAATCTAAACGTTTGGAAGATCATAAACTCAAAGATGTATAAAAACTGATAGAGAACAAATAACCAAAAAGATCTAAATGTCAAGCCAAAATCAGCTAAGGACAGAGCTTTGCATGAGGGAGATACTCCTTAGTTTTAAACAGAATTTAAAAAATTTAGATATTGTACGTTTCCAAATAAAATAGGCTTTCGGGTCAGCACCGAAGTACTGACTACTGGGCTGGTGAATACCATCGGGGACTAACAGTCCACCAGCAGTGGCATCGACCCAGTGGTTACAAATGACTAAATACCGAAATTTACTGTGAATTTTAAATTCTGCATATGCGCATTTCGACAACTTATGTCTCATCAGTGCAGATAAAATCTAAACGTTTGGAAGATCATAAACTCAAAGATGTATAAAAACTGATAGAGAACAAATAACCAAAAAGATCTAAATGTCAAGCCAAAATCAGCTAAGGACAGAGCTTTGCATGAGGGAGATACTCCTTAGTTTTAAACAGAATTTAAAAAAAATTAGATATTGTACGTTTCCAAATAAAATCGGCTTTCGGGTCAGCACCGAAGTACTGACTACTGGGCTGGTGAATACCCTCGGGGACTAACAGTCCACCAGCAGAGGCATCGACCCAGTGGTAGCAAATAACAAAATACCGAAGTTACTGTGAATTTCGATTCTGCATATGCGCATTTCGACAACTTATGTATCTTCAGTGCAGATAAAATCTGAAGGGATAATGAAGAAACGAAGGGATATGGAGTAAATGCAATGCATAAATAGAAGAGACAACAAAACAAAGGGAGAACCCAGTAAGGAAAATCAGTGTAACATACGACAGAACCAAGGAAACAGAACATTTTTTACAAGCCGTCATATTCCCGACTTAAAACGGGCTTTTATAAATAAAATTTTGGGTTAAACCAGGTTTAATGATGCATGAACCTCCCGCTTATATGACGACTATCTATAGCTTCTGTGTGCCCAGATTATGTTAAATGTCAAAGCCATGACATTGTCAAAACGTTGCATTTTTTCACACAGGTGAAATGTTTTTGTCGTTCGATGTACAAGCCTTGTCTCATGATACGGTAAAATGTTTTTGTCGTTCCGTGCACAAATCACACGAAAGTGGCATAAAGACAAACCTCAAAGAAGAAGCCAAAACTTAAACAAATCCTTCAATAAAATTGGAAATTTGAATTGAATTTTTATCAATAAAATCTGGATATCGTCTAATAAATTTCTTGAGAAAACTATAGGGTCGATTCAAAAAATGTGTCCCTATCTGACTATCTTGACCAATCAAATGCAGTGATGTTTTGACTGATTCAATGTCTGCTTTCGTACTGACAGTTCCTTTGTAAAAAGATGACGGAATGCTACATTATGTATGAATGTATACAATATTTTGTCTGTTTACGTATACATTTGATGACATTGTGTTTTCTTTAACACAGAAGCTGATAAAAGATATACACGTCACGAACGATGGGGACATATTTATTAAATCGGTTCTAAATCTGCATTTATCGAAGCCCTGATTTAAAAGCTTACAAATTAAACATCCGTGTCGTTGCAAAATATCTTGATAGTGACTTCATGCTCTAGCGTGGCGGATTAATTGAGAAATATATACTTCATTCGCATGGGGAAGACAGAATATTACTGTCGAGGTGTGGAAAGTTTACAATTTCAAAATTTGAAATCGTCTCTTGTCATAAATTTGTGTGCTTAGGTTGCAACGGTCGTCAAACTCCGAAAGTAAATCTAAAAACGAAACAGAATGGTCAGTGTCTGTAGTCTCTCCTTTTCAAGTTCTGGTGGATATATTAATGGAATATAGTCGGCAGTTTTACTATTATTAAGGGACAAAACATCATCAATTTATATGTATGAGTAATTTAAGGATCTAGCTTCTTTAATTTTGTTTTTGTATGACCAAATTTTGCAGAAATTCTGTTTCGTAAGTGAACAAAAACTGGTCGGCTAAGAGAGGAGCACAATTCGTACCCATTGGAATGCTGACTGTTTGTTGGAATATCTTGCCTCCGAACTGGACAAATATGTTGTCAATGAGAATTTCCAGCATGCGGATCACATGTTCTTCATTGTAGTATTGTGTGTTACCCTTTGGTACTTTGTTAGGAAAATAGGTAGATGTATATGCTAAGGCTATATATTCAAAGCTCTGTCCTTTTTGTAAGTAAATGAGTTCTTGATAAGAAAAGTCAAACAACTTTTCAATTTTGAATGGGTAAGAGTAGTATAGAGTGTAGAAAAATCGATTGCTTCAACGAGTGGATCTTTAAAAGTGACCGGACAGGGTTTTCAAGTTGTTCAGAAGATCTTTTGAATTTTTGAGTATCCACATATGATTGATGCTACTACGTGAGTAAACAGTATCACAATATATTTGCTGGCCTACTTTCACAGCAGATTTATGATTTGCCAGGATTTCATCTTTATTTAAAGTAATATTGTTGTATGTGGGATTGGCTGAACTATTATCTTCGCCAAGTTCTTGTATAAGGCAATCAAAAGAGTGCTTTTTACACACAAAAGCAACATTGTTTACAGCTTTGTCTGCTGGAACGACAACATACTTTTCGTGATGGGATGAAAACGAGACAGTCCTTACAAATACATGGTATAGCAACGCAATGGAACAACGTTTTTATTGCTATTCTGTATCTTGAAGTCATCATTTGGCCTTCATCATTTACCTTGCATTTTTTTCTGGGGGCCTTTGCAAACCTATTTTCCCTCTTGAAAGAGATACCAAAACAAAAATGATAATTTTTGAAGGAGACCAATCAAGTTAATCAAATTATGTTAAAATGGAGAAACTTTTTGAATGAATTTCTCATGAGGATCCTTTGTTAAACTATTTTCCGTGCTGACGGCAAGCAGGGTAACTATTGTGATTAAATTTGGCACAAAAACGTTAATGAACCTAAAGAAGAAACGCTTTGAACGCATTAACTTTAGGGTGTTCTGTTAAATTATATGGTGGTCATTTTTGACGAGGCATAAACATATAAATCAAAACTTTTTAGGGAAATGCCTTAGGTCTAATATTTTGATTTTGTCAAAATTGTTCAAGCATTTCAGATCATTGAATACGCTTCCCCTACGATGCAATGTTAATCTATATTCAGGGTGGCGACCATCTTGCTCGTTATATTTCGAAATTGAAGTCCTGGACATTATTGCAATTCAAACTGAACCTGTTCCATCGGTTTTTTGAAATATTTGAAATAGAAGTTGAAATATATCAAAATCGTATATGGGTCATCAGATTTTTAAAAAAAAATTAAAGCATAGATACAGATTACTTACATTTTTGGACATGTATGCAGGTTAAGCAGTTATCACCAGGCTAAATCTTTTAATCTATGTCAAAGTTGTAAAATGTTTAATATTTTTGGAGTAATGGCAAAAGAGCTGCAAATTACGCGAAAGTTTTATTTTCTTTAACCCCGTCTAAATTTGAAATTACATAGCCTGATTCAGACCATCTTTGATGATCTTTGAAAAAAAGTTACGCTGACTTGTCGACGAACGGCGGTAACTGATGGCAATAGCTCAGGTAGCTTTATGGTCAACCTATGTCAGCCATTCTCGAAATAAAAACACATTTCCACAAAAAAATGTTAAGTATAAAGTTTGACAGATTTGCTTTGTGAATGATTTTGTTTCATGGTTTTTACATTGTGGCATATATATTCAAATAGACTAACAAATTAATCCTGTCATGCATATTAAAAGTGAAAGCAAATAGTCTTTAGTACGCAAATATGGATTATTATACACTCAAACAACAGTAACATATCTTATTTATGGTTATGCACCAAAAGTTCTACATCTTTGGATTTGCATCTTGAATTTGACGAACAAGATCATCTACAACACTAAAATTTAAGATAAATTAAAGTGACGACTTTAATTTCAAAATTATCAATTTCCGTGAAAAGGGAAGTAGTTTTTCGACTTCTTCCCTAAGCGGGAGCTAACACCAATTGTGTCATTATTTCTCATTAGGCATATTTATCTCCGATACTGCCTTATTAATAAAGTCTTCAAAAAAGTTCCGTCTGATGCGATAATTAAAACAATCTTACAAAAGGTATTTGTCCCCTATGGAAAAAGTGAAAAATTCATTTTCTATTTAGTATGGGATGAACATTTCTTTTTACTGTCTCAAAACTTTCATTAGTAATTGCTGTTGATTTTACCACAATGGAAGTATGGAAGGGAAGGTTTGTTTTAAAATGGCTGTACCAAGTTAGGACAAATGCTGTTGATTTGCTACCGGACACTACCACAATGGAAGGATGGAAGGGAAGGTTTGTTTTTTGGCTCTTGCTATTTCTGTTCAGTAATTTTGAAATTACCTTGGTAATACTTGTGCAAATATCACAAAACAAGAGCTGTCACCGAATGGCATCCAATTATACCTCCGCTCATTGATCATTACTACACATACACAAGCTGAGAAATCCTTGACGAAAAAAAAAATATATATATGGCTATAATCGAAAGAATTGTAGTTATAGACAAACAGGAAGTAGATGAGTAACGGACTTGAAAAGGAGAGACACTTTACATCTCATTTTACCAAAACTTCAGACCAAATATCAAATCATTACTACATACACAAGCTGAGAAATTCTTGTCGAAATATTTCACTATATACATGGCTATCATTGGCGTAGCTGAGTTCAAAATTATATGCAAGCAGAATTTCGTCTTGTTGATTGATGACCAACCTCACGAGGTGATCGTGATGGCGTGATTTGTCTATAATTTGTTCGAGGCCAGGCTGATGACCTGACCTGACTATCTGGCATACCACTACCTGACATACCTGGTCAGCTATGGAACCAATCCAGGTGCTATGCCAACTTTGGAAGGAAGAACACCCAATTACAAATTACATCTCAAGCGGTGTCAATCAGATATGAATATGAAATCTCCAATCTACATCCAAATTATGATTTTTATCTTGTTTATTATTTATCAATTAATCGGTCCAAATATTTGAATATCGTCAGTACATAAACGTTTAAACTTATGGCAAAAACTTGGGCATATTTCAAGAACGAGTCAGGTTTTGTTCCAGTTTTTGGAGAAAACAATCGTTATTGACCTGAAGACATAAAATCCATAGTTGCCCCCTCGAAATTCAAATTGTCCCGGCTTTAATGAAAACGTTAACATTCAAGTATAATTAATTACCTCGATGGGAAAATTTAGTTTGTATATTTGAGTTTGTCCCACTCATTACTGAGTGTGCTGACTTAAGTTTCGTGCTTTGAAAGGTCGTCATCTGTTAAGAACGTTAGGAGGAATAAATTTTTAGATGACTTTTTTTCGAAGCAACATCAGCATCTTCTACGTTTGCGATCTTGTCCCCGGACCAACAGTATCAGCTTTGACGGGGGGGTTCCGTGAGAAATGACCGAAAATATGCGTGTTTGTTTTAATAACTGTTACTGTTATTATCACTTTTTCTCTTCCTTTTTGTGTTTATTTATTTATTTTTAATTTCTTTGGGGAAAAATTATCTACATGTAAATGCTTTACACGTAAAGGGAGCTACACAGCTGTTTTAAAATTATTTGTACAATTTTTGACAATATAACTTTATTCATTTTGTGAGTGAGTCGTTTGCACATCCCTAAACTACTCCAGAAATGACTTTTCTTTCTTATAATTCCAATCTTTTGAACCTAAAACATCGATAAACTCCTCAAAAAATTTTTGTTATTCCTATTATCAACCAGTCTTTGTTTTTCTTTCTTCTAGTGATTCTCTATAGGCATTAAATTATGTGACCCACATATACCTAATTCCTTCAGTATATGCTACTGCAAACCTGGGACTAATTAGTCCCAGTGCAAACCTAATTTATGTAATAAATTAATTTATGACACACAAATAAAGAAAGGTACACTGGTTATTTGTTCTCTTTCAGTTTTTAAATATATTTGAGTTTATGGTCTTCCAAAAGTTTAGATTTCATCGGTACTGAAGAGACATCATTCGTCGAAATGAGCATATGCAGAAAGTAAATTCACAGTAACTTCGGTATTTAGTTATAAATTAGTTGTTCACTGTAAATGTGGGCAGACAGTATATCTATTTACATTATCAACAGTTCAGCCAATCAGGTTCACTGTAAATGTGGGCAGACAGTATATATATTTACATTATCAACAGTTCAGCCAATCAGGTACAAGATGCAATTGTGACGTTTCCTCATCTAATTATAATTTTAAAATGGACAAGAAGCTATCGCTGTTTTGTCCCGTGATTTGAAATTAACCTCCCACCTCCCCAAATTTTTCCTGGCACCTCTTTCAAGTTCCAGACATCCTCGCTACAATTCACGTACTATATATATTGTACACATTTCATTGCAATAGTGATAAATTGTCGTCTTAATAACAATTTTTGTATGGCCTATTTTGTACGCCACCTTTTTTGTATGCTGACTTTGCTACAAGGGAGATAATCCAGATAAGAATTTTTCACGCTTTGTAAGGTTATCTCCCTTTTGTTGTACATAATCAACTGTCATTTCAATTAAATGACATTTGTTGGGATTCGTGTGTTAGAAATTATTTTAGCCCTGAATTGTACATATTGTAACCTACAAAAAACAGAGCAGGTTGTGCCCAGGTCTAGAGTCTTATGTTTTGTTCGGTATTTTGAATGTCCTAAAATGGGTTAACATACACATAGCTAACAAAAAAACGACTAATGTACAACAATGAGCAATTTAATCATTTATAATTGGAAGCTGTACCGATTTGAATTATAGAATATGTTAGCTCTTGTAATTTATACCTTCAAAGAAAATGCTAATCGATGTTTTTACGTAAAATTTAAAAAAGTCATTCACTAGCAAAACATTTGTACTTCTACTGCACTTCTTGTGTTATAATTTTGAATTCAAAAAAGCAAAATTCAACGAATAATAATAGAACTTGAATAAACATACGTGTAGTCAGTAGACCCGAAAACACCCAACACTGTCCATACTTGACTGGCGCTTTTGTTTTTCTATACTGTGAGATAATATCAACACTTGAGGTCCAAACTGTTGGTTTGGTGCCATCAGCATAATCACCTGACCAATTTCCAATGAGTATTCCGAATCCATCGCATGCATTCCCCTGAGTATTCAAAACACATTGAAACATATTAAATTTATTCTGAAAAGATGTGTAGTTCCGTAATATAAAGTCCAAAACACCGCTGAAGTCTGCAACAAATTGCTGTTAAATCCGAAACACCGCTTGGGTCCACAAACATTAATTTAAGGTCGACGAAATGTTAAATAACTAGGACGAACAAACCGATGCTAGTTGCCTTCTTGAATTTACTGTGAGGTATGAGCAAAGTTCACTGTTTGAGGCTACATTGTGACTTCAAGATGAAGAACAACATGTCCCATTACTTATTTTACCATGTATTTGTATAGAATTTGTCTCATTGGCATTTACTACATATCCCTTCATTGATTATTGAAGGGGAAAACAAGAAGAGACAGGCTAAAAATCTGCAAATCTCCTAAATTGTTTGGAATTCTTAAAAACGACATAATGTTATATATATTATACGAAATAAAATCTTCTGTTGACTAAGGAGGTAAATTGTGGAACTTGTTATTGTGCACTTTAGCGGTGTTTTTGTAGACTTTAACGATAATTTGTTTTTTTTTTAAACTAGTATTTGAACTGTTGCTCTTTGGGTCTGACAGTTGCAGACTACAATCTGCCAAATCCAAAATATTAAATAGCCCTACAGAGCTACTGTTCTACAGGTGAACAATTTGATGAATGTCAAAATTCAAATGAAAATCGAATTTAGTCATGAGATTTGGTGTTTTCGGTAAATGATTTATAGATTTAATGAATATGAATGTTTAAATTACACAATACCGAAGTCAAATTGTATTTCGTTTCTGCATAAAGACAGTTCGACAACTTATGCATTCTCAGAGCAGATCAATTCAAAATATTCATAAATATAAAATGTAAAATCTACTAGAGTACAAATGACCAATAGACCTAAATGGAAAGCCAAAATCAGCTTAGGGTATATCTATGCAAGATGTAGATACTGCTTAGTTTTAAACAGTTTTAAACAAAGTTTCTGTTGCTGATGAGAGGTAATTCCTTGATACACGTGTACAGCATAACAAAATGTTACTGTTAATTAAGCCTATGTAACTTTGGTATTTTTGTATTTTTTCTGACACAAAAAGATATTTCATAATTGTACGTTCTTACACAGGCTGATAAAACTCTTGCAATTCGTGCAGGATCTGCTCTTTCCATGGCGTTGGGTAGCTGACTTGTAAGGAGTTCTAAGGTACAATCAACAACGTCTTCGTCGAACTAAAAGAAGAAATATAAATATTGCAAAGGTCAACCAAGTGGCAAAACTTTCATCGAATCGAAGTCAAGATTTACAACCCACGCCTACACACTATTACCTTAAAAAGACTACACGGTATATACATATCAAACAAAAAAGGTTACAATTGTATACAATGTGTCTTTTGAACGACTGCAAATCCATTTTAGAATTTAAGCTTGGGGTGTAAACTTTGACTTCTGTTCGGTGAAACTTTTGCAACTTGGTTGACCGTAGCAGTAGAACATAAAATTTACCTGGAATTGTTTGATCGTTGCTATTTGGAATGTATACAGGATTGATTAATTGATATGGGGTTTAACGTCACTTTCAGCAGTGATTTTGAAAGATGGGTCAAGGAGTGCTCGCCGCTAATCTGCCGGCTAGCTCAAGGAACCTAGTCTGCTGATAAAACACTGTCGCATTACGGAAGAAAAATCAAACTCAAAACTTCCTGAAGTGTTTGGTCAAGAATCATCATATATTTCTGTAGACATCGGCAGTATTAGTGAGAGGCCAGTATGTGTGTAAAAATTTCAGGTCACTAGATCTAAACCCCGGATCTCAACTGATTAAACTTGTGCATGCAGAGTATCTTGTCGATATTCCCTATTACGTAAAGAATGTAAATTACGTCCCTGCTTTTCTGGATTTTTTATTTGTTTCTGGCATTTTTTATCATCATTTCTGTAAAAACGAGGATAAGAAATTAGTCGTATACATTGTTTCGACTTTGATAATGATCTCATTGATTCGCGATTGGCCGATAGTGTATATTTACAACTGTTATTGGACAACTTACGCCGTATGTACACACTACAACTGTAAACAGGCAATGTTATGTCAATTTGTAAATAACAGTATGTTGGGAAATTGCGGGACGTCATTTCCGAATACTATATAATTTCTTTCTTCAAACCTTTACCAGATACATTTGTGTGTGTGTGACATATTATCTACATACAGTAGTATATTTGAGAATCACCATCTTCAATCAGAGTATATAAAATTTATTACTGCTGCTATTAATAAATTTTATACTCTGATTGAAGATGGTGATTCTCAAATATACTACTGTATGTAGATAATATGTCACACACACACACACACTAGAGAGAGAAAGCAGATAATTTTGTCCTTATCTTTGCATTATTAAAGAAAAAAAAAACACGCTACTAGAATATAAGGTAATACATTATAATTATCAAGTACCACATTTTTGACCGTAGAGAACACAAAGGCAGTATAAGAATTTTGCCATCAGGGCGAGAGAGAAACTTGGAAGCGCATGCTGGACAAAGCCAGCTATTTGTTTTTTATTTACAAATCAATGAAAACAAATAACAAGTGGAATTTAAATGGTCAAAATATACATTTACAGGTACAAATTATATATATTCTTAAATCATTTTTCCTACATTGCTAACTAATTGATACAAGGGCATTTTTGTATCCGAAGTTTTCATATGAAACAACAAACCCTCGAAAGTTTTAACTTCATATATTTAATTACTAAGTAGACCAAAAGGGTCCTGAAGGGGCCTAAGAGTAAACCAATTTAGCAACAATAAATGAGTTCATGTGACCAAAAAATTGATCCTTACAGCATGCGCATTTTAATATGCATACAAATGGTCTGCAAAAAAGAAAAAAAGAATCTCGAACAGAGAAAGATTAATTTGCAGAAATATTTCAAATAACCAATGAAAGGATATGGAGTAAATACACACGAGACGAAGTCTCTACAAGTTACAAACAGAGGATAACAGTACACACCTACAATGGCCGAAAACTACCTTCCCATGCCACAATTCACAAACGAACTGCACTGGAAAAACACTACAGAAGACAATATAGAAACATAAATAACGATAGGAATTCGGGATAGGCGGTCTTAGTACCAACATTAGTAAAAGCCAGTGGTAGGGCTAAACCGGTTATTGGTACCAAAACCTTCAAGTCTAGATTTAAGAAATCTGAAAACAATAAGAAATATTTCCAAAACGGATAGACCATATATCAGGCACAATCGTTAATTTGGATTTCAAATACTTTCTATGTAGTGTAATGGAAATCGTTCTTACCTTGTTTTCACGAGGCCTGATTTGTTTGCATTCAATTCACCTACGATCTGAGACAACAAAACTTATTGGGGAGAGTTGTAAACGCCCGAATGATCTTGATATTTGGGGGGAAATTAAGGGCAAGGTCTACGATCTAAAAAGGGGTAATTAAAGGGAAATCAGTAATATTTACTATGAGGACCCTAAGGGATCACCCCTTGCATTAATTAAAATTAGACCCGTCGGGCATATAAAAGGGGACTCAGCTCCGCGATCTGTGTTCATTTTCTCGAAAGGAGCCAAGGGATAAACCTTTGCTGGTAGGTTTAATTAGTTTAATAGAAATTGAACCATTTGGCGAAATATTAAATCTGAGTTAAGTCTGTTACGGGCGTACATAGACAGAGAGGCTTCTTCAAGGGGTAAAAGAGCAGAGTGTCTCAATAGGACAAAGTATACCGGAGGAACAAGTTATACCTGGACAGGTTGTCCAGTACACAGTGGCAAGGACAGTTTGTCCAAGTGACAAGCTGTACCGGGACAGGTTGTCCAATAGTGAATTAGGGTACAACGTGGATTATTTTTAGTTAGTTTTAGATGCGTTGTACATATTGTCTTTAGCAAGGAGCCTTTGTATATATTTTAGTTCGGTGTTATTAATATTTTTATAATTTTTCATATCGTTATAAAATTAAGGAGACCCTGTACATATTTTAGTTGATTGATTTGTCTGTTTAATTTTACTTGACCAACTTGAATCAAGGTATACTTAGTATCCTTTGACGGCCCCGACCTTAATAAACGTCTCGACCGCCGTGCACGTTACAAATTGGTGGCATCCAGTTGGGATTCGAGTTGCATAGTAGAATTAGCAAAATTTCAGTTGTATCGAGAACTTGTATTTTAAGATTTACATACTGCCATGTCACACATTGATCGAGAGATAGAAAACATCTCAAGACAAATTGAACAACTCCAAAACACAGTGAGTAGGGAGCATGCATTCATGTCGTCAACTCCGGTATCCCGGAATGGTGATAAACTGAGACAGTCAACAGACTCTGGTTTGTCATCAACTTCTAGGATGTCGGTGTGACGCCATGACATAGATGTAATGCCTCCAATTCGGGATAATTTTGCAACAGTTGATACTCCCCGTAGAGATATGAGATGAACGGTAAATTTTCCCGATTTTAAAGAAGGTGATACGCTCCCACTGCCTAGAGATACACCAAACTTAACTGGCGGTAATAAAATACCATCTTGATTTGCAGATGCGCGTCGTGTACAATCAAAGCAAAATCAAAGTGCTGACGGCACTACTTCTAAAGATACAAACGGGGTTAAAATTAAACCGTCCAAATATGATGGGAGTACCTCATGGTTAGATTATTTATCACATTTTGAGATATGTTCCCTAGTCAACAACTGGTCAGAACCGCAAAGGGGTCTTTATTTAGCTGTTCGTTGATCGGACAAGCTCAATCTGTATTTGGAGATTTATCCAAAGAAAAGAGGCACTCTGAATTAGTGACTGCATCGGAAGAGCGATTTGCGCCAACTAGCCAGAACGAGTTACACAGGGTGCAGTTCAAAGACAAACATCAGGAGGCCGGTGAATCTTTGCCAGAGTTAGGACAATCGCTTAGAAGACTTTCCAAAGTGGCACACCCTACCGCCCCTCTTGATGTTAGAGACACGTTGGCCAAAGAACAATTCATAGATGCGCTAGTTGACTCTGAAATGAGACTTAGGATTAAGCAAGCACGTCCAAAGGCCCTAAATGACGCTATTAAGCTTGCTGTGGAATTAGAGGCATACCATAAGGCCGAAAGCAGAGTCAAGCAAAATAAGGGGTATTTGAGACAAACTTCTAGTAATGAGGTCGACATTGACAAGAAAAGGGTCAATGATGACAAGGGTCAGATGCAAGAAATAAAGAATTGGATGACCAGTCTCTGTCGGATGAAATAAAGAAATTAGGGTCACGTGGGGAATCCACTTCAGTTAGAAATAGCAATGTCGGACGTTCAAGGGATATTGGAAAAATAACAAGAGTCCAATTGAGTGTTTTAATTGTGGGGAAAATCATTATATGAGAAATTGCCCCAAACTTCCCAAGAAGGGTGGGAAACAATGGAATAAGGGTCCTCCTAAAAGCACTGATAAGGAGAATAAGCCAGATAGTGAAGTGTCAGTAGCGACGTTTAGTACGGGGGACAAAATGGTCACTTCTGAAGCTCAAGGTTCGGTAACATCAGCATCAGAGGATGTAGGAGTATATATAAATCTATTGGTTCAAGGTTTAAATGCCAGATTTTTAGTCGACACAGGGGCAACATTGACTTTGATTTCTTCCAAATTGTTTGATAAGCTCCCGGACAGTGATAACCCGGATTTAAGTCCAGTAAAGACCACTATAAAGTCAGTTTGTGGCAAACACTTAAATCTTTTAGGGAAGGGGACGTTCATAATGTCCATAGAGAAACTAAAGTTGGTTTCAGAAGCAGTGGCGACCGATTTGCAGTCGGACGGCATTCTCGGTCTGGATTTTCTGAAAGCTAACAAGTGTTCTGTTGATGTGGCGAATGAATGTCTTCAGATACATGACATACAGGTAGACTTAATGTTTGAAGGACCCCTGGGTTGCTACCGTGTGGTTGCTTCAGAATCTGTCATTATCCCTTCTAGGTCGGAAATGGTCATCTGTGGCAAAGTGTGTGTGCCGGAAGGCCAGAAACTCCCTGGAGATGATGCCATAATAGAGGGTGACATTAAAGCTGGCAAAACAGATATTTAAGTTAAAAGTAATGGAAAGTTTCCAGTTAGACTAATGAATTTGGCTGATGAAACTAAAACAGTATATACGGGTACGACAACTGGACAGCTTTGCACAGCCGCTGAAGTCACAGACAGTGCATATGACACAACCCAAGTTTAAACCACTTCTGATAGCTCGCTATAAGGCCAGACTTAGCAGAGCTGTTTAGTAGAATATCGGATGAAGACAAAAATAAAGTTAAATCTCTTGCTAGAATATGAGACCTTGTCTGCACAATGAGATAGTGACTTGGGAAGAACAAATTTGGTCCAACATGAAATAGAAACCGGTAATGCAAGGCCATCTAAAGAACCTCCCAGGCGCACACCATTTCTTCTCATTGACTTGGTAAATGAGAATATTGATAAAATGCTCCAAAATAAAATTATAGAGCCTTCAAATAGTCCCTGGGCTGCAGGTATAGTAATGGTCAAGAAAATGGACTCAACATACCGGTTTTGTATTGATTACAGGCGACTGAACAGCGTGACCGTCAAAGACGCTTATCCGCTACCTAATGTCAACGAGTCCCTTGACCAGTTGGCAGGGAACAACTGGTACAGTACATTAGACTGCCGGTTGGGGTACTGGCAGGTGAAATGGTCACCTAAGGACAAACATAAGACCGCATTCGCCACCAGAAGGGGTTTATTTCAGTTCCGGGTTATGCCCTTCGGTCTATATTTTGCAGCACAAACTTGATGGAAACTGCTCTTTCTGGGTTACAGTGGGACATCTGTCTGGTATACCTGGACGATATAATCGTCTTTGGTAAAACACTTGATGCCATTTTAAGCAATCTACGCAGGGTTTTCGACGGAATAAAAGCAGCAGGATTAAAGCTTAAGGCAAAAAAGTGCACCTTGTGTGCTACCCAGGTTCAGTATTTGGGTCACATTGTATCTAGGGACGGGATAGCGACAGACCCCAACAAGATAAAAGTGATACAAGATTGGCCTTTTCGTACTAATGCGACAGAAGTACGTTCGTTTATTGGGTTATGCAGTTATTATCGTAAATATATCAAAAACTTTGCATCAATTGCAAGAAGTCTGCACACCCTGACAGAAAAAGGTAAGCGATTCACATGGACAAAGGAGTGTCAAGAATCATTTGACGAGTTAAAAACTAAGCTTACAAAGGCTCCCGTACTGACACATCAGATAATTTGACTTGAATAAATATATATCAAATATGTGAAAATCTCTTGCTCCCTGGTTATGATGGGTATATGTATTCTTATTAACATTACCCTTGTTTTGTTGATACATAATTGCTGAAACACAGTGGTGATAATACAGCTGTGAAATTGTGTAACAGAAGTTTAGTATATTGGTGAATAATTGCCGATTCTTTTAGTTTTTAAACAATACTAAAAAATTGTCAATTATTCACAAATACACTAAACTTCTGCTAAAACATAACACAGCTTCTTTTTCACTAAAAAATTTTTCCCAAACGTTTAGATTTTATCTACACTGAACAGACATAAGTTGTCGAAATGTGCATATGCAGAAATTAAATTCACAGTAACTTCGGTATTTGTTATTTGAAATGACAGAAAAGACAATCTATTGTTGACTAAATCCACAGTATACACGTTCATGACATCACCCCTTGCATTAATTAAAATTAGACCCGTCGGGCATATAAAAAGGGACTCAGCTCCGTGATCTG
>MJUU01069681.1:41087-52019 GCA_002080025.1 Modiolus philippinarum | reverse complement strand
CAACATATATTGTGTGTAAAATACAATTATAAATAAACTAATATGCAAACATAAGCGGAGGCCACTGAAGAGACTCGCCGCTTATTAAAAATAAGAGTCGAAACACCCGTTTACATGTAATCAGACTATAAGCTGACAATACTCAACGAATCATAATGTCATGACGACTATGTGGAAGTATAAAAATTACGAAAACACTGCATATTTGTGTGTAAACATAAATTACAGAGAAATAGGGTTTGAGGCCCGAATTAATCAGTACAGAGATGGGATTTGGTGCTTTAATTGCAAAACGTTTAATGGGTTATGCAGTTATTATCGTAAATATATCAAAAACTTTGCATCAATTGCAAGAAGTCTGCACACCCTGACAGAAAAAGGTAAGCGATTCAAATGGACAAAGGAGTGTCAAGAATCATTTGACGAGTTAAAAACTAAGCTTACAAAGGCTCCCATACTGACACATCAGATAATTTGACTTGAATAAATATATATCAAATATGTGAAATCTCTTGCTCTCTGGTTATGATGGGTATATGTATTCTTATTAATGTTGATACATAATTGCTGAAACACAGATGTGATATTACAGCTGTGAAATTGTGTAACAGAAGTTTAGTATATTGGTGAATAATTGTCGATTCTTTTAGTTTTTAAACAATACTAAAAAATTGTCAATTATTCACAAATACACGAAACTTCTGCTAAAACATAACACAGCTTCTTTTTCACTAAAAAATTTTTCCCAAACGTTTAGATTTTATCCACACTGAAGAGACATAAGTTGTCGAAATGTGCATATGCAGAAATTAAATTCACAGTAACTTCGGTATTTGTTATTCGAAATGACAGAAAAGACAATCTAATGTTGACTAAATCCACAGTATACACGTTCATGACATCACCCCTTGCATTAATTAAAATTAGACCCGTCGGGCATATAAAAAGGGACTCAGCTCCGCGATCTGTGTTCATTTTCTCGAAAGGAGCCAAGGGATAAACCTTTTCTGGTAGGTTTATTTAGTTTAATAGAAATTGAACCATTTGGCGAAATATTAAATCTGAGTTAAGTCTGTTACGGGCGTACACAGACAGAGAGGCTTCTTCAAGGGGTAAAGGAGCAGAGTGTCTCAATAGGACAAAGTATACCGGAGGAACAAGTTGTACCTGGACAGGTTGTCCAGTACACAGTGGCAAGGACAGTTTGTCCAAGTGACAAGCTGTACCGGAACAAGTTGTCCAAAAGTGAATTAGAGTACAACGTGGATTATTTTAGTTAGTTTTAGATACGTTGTACATATTGTCTTTAGCAAGGAGCCTTTGTATATATTTCAATTCGGTGTTATTAATATTTTTATTATTTTTCATATCGTTATAAGATCAAGAAGACCCTGTCCATATTTTAGTTGATTGATTTGTCTGTTTAATTTTACTTGACCAACTTGAATCAAGGTATATCCTTTAACGGCCCGACTTTATTAAACGTCTCGACCGCCATGCACGTTACAGTAGCAGTACACAATATAACGAAGTATTCACACCTGCCCAAATTCCCATGGTTTTCCATATTCCGTTTTGTAAGAACCAACGTATACTTTGCCATCTTCATTAAGAACATATTCTTCACGAAGTTTCTCGTCTGCTAAATACACTGGATCATCTGTAAGAGAAAGGAATTAACACTATTAAATGACAATTATATAAATTTTCGGGGGGGGGGGGGACTTGACTTCAAAATGACGGCGAGCGTCTCTATGTTCAAATTGTCCAGGTAAGGCAATATTTGAATCAAAATTTATTCAAAGTACTGAAAATAATTGCCCAAAATGATCCAAAACCGACTAAGAGAGAGAGAAGAAATTACCTGACAATCATACAGTAGAGTAGACTCAAAAACCCAAGAAGCAGCAAATTGCAAGTTTTGTCGTGATGGTACAACAAAGGGAAACGTTACAACAACAGTAGAAAATCCAGTATTATCTGGATTTTACTATCTTTTCTCACAATAATCTGCAACCAAGCTGGTTCTGTAAATTGTATGGTACCAAAATGCAATATGAGACAAATGCATAAAATAACGAAAATTTCGACAAATAAAGGGCAATAATACCTATATGGGTATTTAGAATTTTTTTCAAAATTGCAATGTTGGTAGATCTTTAGATCCTAAAACTTAACCTCTATCTACGATAGTTTTTCTTTTATAAATAATCAAAAACATCAAAATTTAAAAATGGAAAGGGACCAAAACTTTAAAACTGGTCATAACATTTTCTTCAAACTACAGGGTAGGTAGATCTTGTCATGCTGATCTGATCATCTTTACGCCATGTAAGATTTTTGAAATCTGTAATAGTTTTCGAATTATTTGTCCAAAAACTTCAATTTACCCCGTTTTTTGAACTGAGGCATGAAAAAATAACCAATTTTAAATGGGATTCCCTAGTGATTATTCAGTTGAAGTTTGGTTTCGTTAGGCCCAGTGGTTTATGAGGAGAAGATTCTTGAAATTGAGCTAAAAATGGCATAGCCAGATGAGCTAAACAATCAATTTATATTACCTTTAGGAAGTGTACAATGTCGTAAAAGTCGGGTTATTTTAGTAAAAATAAGGAAAAGCATCAGTGAAAATTTTGTTTTATTTATGTTTTTATATAGATTGTATGTATTTTGTCTATCAAATTAGCGGAGACAGTATAAAATTTTAAGAGCCATATTGTAATATCATGAATGAAATCAGGGGATTTAAGAAATTAAGGAAATTTTGTATATTTTTCTGTCAAATGTTTGACTATATATTTTTAATTTTTTACAGCATAATTTTTGTACAGTTTCTTCAATTTTTCAAGCAAAATTTTTACACAGTGCCTTCAATTTATCTGTTTAAAATTTGAGCGAAGAGATCAGGTGAATACTCAAACTTAATTGTACGTTTAAATATACATACTTTTTTGATATCTTTTAACATATATTTCCATAGAAAAAATATACATACCTTTACACCAAGCATTGAATAAAACGTAGATGTTACGACTGACGTCATGAACTTCGTAATATTCAAACATCCGTTTGATTTCAACTTGTAATTTCCATATACCAATGAAACATGTTGGTGGAGTATTTACTCTTAAACATAGGGTCCTTCTGTCATCTCCTATCACCCAGGCACCCCACTTATTGTCTACTTTCTTTGTTGTCACGGGAAATTCAGTCCTTGTACCGCCTGTCATTATAAACAATAAATTCATACTGGGTCAATAGTCACGACAAAATACAAATTCAAAATGCGTTTTATACATATATATGACATTTGGCTTTATCTACTGGAGGGTTGTATGTGTTTGAAATACTAAAACATACTGAATGATTATATTTTTACTTCCTCGGTAACTTTTGGACAGTTCCTGCTGAGACTACACTTGGGTACAGACATAACCTCTCGTCCAAATTAAATCTAAGTTAACTTAAAATTGTTTCTTAGTTATCTTGAAGTTAACGTAGAGCAGTCATAGAACAAATTCCAGAAATGGTCATAAATTATGACAGCTCTAAATAACCTTTGAGTAGTTATAAAAGCGGTAATAATTGGTTATATGTGAGACTGTTCTAAAAGCTGTCATAGTTCTAAAAGTGGACATAAATATGGTTATAGTTCTAAGTTAACTTAGAACAGTTCTAAAAGTGGTCATACACTAGAGTAGTTCTAAAAGTAGTCATTATAATGTGCGTTACAATAGTTTCCTATGGGTCGTGATAAGGGCTATTCTTGTGACGATCTGACGTGATTATTCCGCATTAAATACACAAATGGATAGCCCAGGTAATGTGTAGTCAGGCAATAGACAAGAATATTTTCCCGAGGTAATGGAAACAGCTTAGTGTTCTATTGCCCGAAGCCAACGTCTGAGAGTGCAACTGAACTGAAAGTGCTGACAGTTTACATGAAGAGGCAACCCTACCTAGAAATGCACTAAGTAGTTGAGACGACAAATATCATATACGAAATCCGGCTGACAGACTGAACCAATCCAATTGATGGCAAAGCAGATAACACGATTATAACGAAGTAATATGTCTTAACAATTTTGCATGCTTGAACAAATCACACGACCTCATGCATTCTCAATCTAATCAATTAGAACGCATCCCCGCAAGTCTGAAAACAATAGAAATGACATTAAAAAAAAAAGAATTTCCTATGTTGTGCCACTTTCAAAACATGCTAAAATTTTGTCGCAAATCGTGTCAAGTGGTCTCCAAGTACATGTAAAGCAATGAATAACAGCAAATATCTACAACGAATGTAAATTACAATTACCGTGCTCCAATCTGCCAATGCACTACACAGGTAAAGTAAAAAAAAACACAATTAAGACAAAAAAAATAAAAAAAAAAAAAAAAAAAAAACGACAAACATAAACAACGAAAGGTACTCGGGACAGTCGGACTTGGTTCCGGCACTAGCACAAGCCAGAGGTAAGGTTAAACCGCTTTGTCGGTACCCAAACCTTCCCTTTATCCGTCCCGTTTCCCTATTGTATCATAAACATTCGAATAAAACCCAATACAAGTAGACTACTTATTCCATGCCAACAATCTTGAAAGGAAAGAAAAATACAAAACATATTTAAATTTTGAAAGATGGGTCAAGGAGATATCGCCGCTAAACTGCCGGCTACGCCAAGGAGCCTTGTCTGCTGGTAAAACACTGTCGTACTACGGAAGAAAAATCAAACTCAAAACTTTCCGAAGGGTTTGGTCATGAATTATCACATATATCTGGAGACATCTGTAGTATCAGTGAGAGGCCAGTATGTGTGTAAAATTTTGGGTTACTAGATCTCACTTTGGTCGAAGTGCGTATCGAGAATTTCCTTATTTACGTGAATGGCATTTAATTTCTATAGATGCGACTCGATTAAGTGCCGGTACGTTTGAAATCCTTAAAGCGTGTACGACTTTATTGCATCTTCTTTCAGTATTATCCATGTCTTTAAATTTACGGAGCACTGATTTCAAATACCTAAGGACACCTGTTCATTTTTCAGATCTACGGAAATTCAGATTCGTAAACGGAGTTATATTAACCTGATTTTGGACAGGTAATTTTACCAATGTCTTGCTTGACATACACACACGCGCGGGAAAATAAAAGCTTACTTCTTCAACAAGAAAACTGCTTTTAAATAACTTGCTAACCCATCAGCGAATAAAGAATCAACGAGTAACAACATACCACAATTGATATCATCTCCAGTAAAATATAAATGTTTATTTTTTCCGAGTACATGCCTAGCATTTACTGCACATTTCAAATAAACAACTTAAGCTCTGGTTAATTTCATTTCTTTCTTTACATCCCAGCTCGGTTGATCTGAGTCGATCACACAAGGACGCGGTGTGTCTGTATAAGATCACCCCGATGGCCGGAGGCTGGAGGGGTGAGCTTATACTTACACACCAAGTCCGAGTGTGATAACTAATTTACATCCCAGCTAATTTATTAAGCGAAGGAAAGACGATACACATTCTTAAAAATTATTTCCATGCTTAAAATGTCATGAAATAAATATTCTATAATATAATTATAATATATATCCTTATTATGCCCCACAACGATTCTTTATATAAGATTTTTAACACCAATTGTCTAGCGAGTTCGTGGTGTAGTAGGTAAGGTAGAAGTTTAGTAAACGAACGACCGTGGTTCGAATCCCTCTATGGACATTGTCATTTTTCAACGTTTTAAAATCTTTATCTTTAAAAGTTTTATGGATAGTATATCATCAAATTTTTGTCATTTTTCAACGTTTTAAAATCTTGATCTTTAAAAATTTTATGGATAGTAAATCGTAAAATTTTACTAAGTCCAATACTGTCCTTGAAAAAAAAGAAAAAAAAGTGAAACTATCCATTGTTCTAGCTGAGGTGAGATTGCTGGGGTGATCCGACTCAGACCACCCCAGGAACTGGGATGTAACCCCAGTAATCTTACCCAAGTTAGAACAAAGGATATTTAGCTGGGATGTAAAAACGTTATCACAGTCGGACTTGGTGTGTCTGTATTTACTCACCCGACAGACACACCGCGTCCTCGTGTGATAAATATTCATCGTGATCCGTTTATAATCACATGCACAAGTAAAATTTGTCGTCCTTGGGCATTTTACTACATTTTCAGTATAGAACGAAGTCGAAGAGCTACAACACTGGCTCATCTAAAGATACCGGGCCCTAGGAAGTTAGATGGTTCAAAGCAGATAAGCAATTACAATGATTTGGCTGAAAGTTCATATACCATAATAAACCCTATTTTCAGAAGACCATTATATCATGCGAAATCCTCTATATCCATAGAAAGTTTAAAATATCAATGTTCTCTAAAATTGCAATGTCGACATTTACTTTATATTCAAAAAGTTGTTATCTGTATAACACAGATAATTATAACTCTTATTATAAGCATAAACATAGCATCTACTTGTAAATCAGGAATAGGCATGCCTTCGAAGACAATCTCTAAGGAAGGTCGGCAAAGTAAAAGGAAATTACAGTTTATAGATTGAGATATACGTGGGAAAAAGGAAACAAACAGTTTGAATTTGGAACGGAAACTTTTATGATTTTGGAATTTTCCCTTTCCTCGTTCTTGCATCGGTATTCGTTTGCCGATGTACATATCTGTCTGAATTTCTCTTACATTTGTATTGATCGAAAATTTCATTTTTGTTTCTTCGGGTTAACAAAATATACTAGATGTTAAGCAATACCATAATGCACTACAAAAGCAACTTACCAGAACTGAAAGCTAATCTCATGTCAATTTCTTTCATCTCCTCACTTAGTCTTATTTCTATATCAAAAGTTTGTCCACGCCTCACGATCAAAGGTGGTTCTACTTCTGTCATAGGGTCCGCATTATCTGCTTTTTGGCAAAGGTCATACTCATTCGTATGATGTGCATTTGAGTTCTCCAAAATTTTTAGATCTATTTTATGTATTATTCCTGTAATTACAAATAAGAGGCTCTCATGAGCTTGTGTCGATTACTTTATCGAGTATTGCCCTTAAGATAACAAATACACCAGCAAATGCATTCATTGTAAAATTGTAAAATGATGTTGCCTACTGGCTGTAATCTGATGTATGAATATGATTGACACATCCAGCAAAGAGATTTTTTAACTAAGACATTTGACGAGATATTTGAATGAAGTTCTTCTTCGTTGACATTTTGTTTTTACTGGCACTAACATTGGTTGATATTTAAATTTAAAATCAATTCTGAAAGTCCATCATCCAAAAGAAATTTTACAAATATTTTTTTGAAATAGGGCTAGTCGTGTCGTAGCGTTGTACCATTGCTTGGTTTTAACACGTATTTGTAGACTTTCTCTCATCTGCATTTACTCCATATCCTTTAGTTGTCTGAATGCATTTCTCGTGGTTTCATATTTTAATCAGTCTTCTTGTTGTGTATGATATCGCACGAACAAAAGTACCAATCAAATGATTATTGTATCCAGTTCAATTAAAAATATCTGAGCAGTTTCGGATCAGAAGCCCTTCATATTTTACCATGATATGTTCCAAAGTTAACGGGAATTTTTGATAAGATATAAACATGAAAATAACAAGGTATAAGAGAACTCCTCGTGGCTGTTTTGAGACAATTTGATTTAAAAATGCCTCGAAGTTTCATAGCAGAAAATCTTTAAATGTTTTCTCATAGGGTCTATTGCTAAATGTACTCACTTGCGGTGTTTTAAATATCTGGAATGAGGTGCAGACTAGCTACACACATTTCAAAGGGCGCGAATTCAGAAATATTTCACCTAAGTGATTCAAATTTGCGAAGCCGTGTTAGAGGAGCTCTTTGGAAGTGCTTTCCCATGTGGTCTAATGTTGAGATATATTTCCCTTTACGGCAATTTTGGATTGGATCTTGGACTGCTAGGCGTATTTTAAAGGGAACTATCTCGGAACTAATGTGACGAAATTTGGTTCTGATTGGCCTTGTTGTCTCGGAGAAGATCTCCGCTGAAAACACTTTAACAATGCATTTGTATTATAAAAAGGCCGTCTGTGATAGCCCATGGAAAGATGTCAAAGCAATCGTATGTTTGATTTATGTAGTACAAAACAACGGCAGTAGAATACNGAAGGAACAAAGGAGTGAAATTTACAAAAATTGAAGTCCAAAGACATGGCCAAAACGAGAACACAGAAAACAATGACGTTAGACAGATATAAAGCACAAAAATAGAAATCACAACATTCAAAACAAAGGCACTCACAGTGTGAACTCCAGTGAAACTAAGAATGACATCAGGTGCTCCGGAAGGGTAAGCATGTCCTGCTCTGTTAACAACATCCGTCACACAAAATAAAATTTTAAAGTTAGCTAGGAATTCACAAATACATGAATCCAGATTGGCAAATATTTCGTCGACATTGTTAAACGATATCATGGTACATCATACAATGCTCTCCGGGAGAAGAAACTAATGCAGAGAAATTATCCGTTGTATCTTTCACGTATAGATGTATTTCAATCGCAAAAATGAGGCTTGTTTAGGGTATATTGGGATATGGGATATTTACAGTCTTTATGAATGGGATATGGGATATTTGAGACCAAAGTGATAGGGAGTCGGGATATTTTGACAATGGGATATGGGATATTCTAATCATTAAAGGGAATTCTACAATTTCAAAGGGATATTTTAGCCCAGACTTATTGGGATATGGGATATTGATAACCCCCCTAAACAAGCTTCAAAAATAGATTTGGGAAAAGAGCGTTTCATTATTTTGTTAAACTTTTGTCAAATCACTTTTGCAAGTTATCTTTGCTAATAAAATATATCTTATGTACTAACTCATTCCGATCCAATAATTGTAAACTTGTGCCTTTTTTAGAGATACTGGTTAGTGTAAATAACCAGAATGTGCGGAATTTCGTTGGTCTTACGAACATCATAGTGAATTGACATGTTAGCACACTTTAATGAAACATGCAAATTTAATAACCCCATTGGAAATGTTTTTTCCAATGCGGTTTCAATATTTCTCATAGGAGAAAAACATTACCATGGAAATTGTCCAAATTACTATGGGAAATTGTGGAATCCCATGGAAAAATCTTTTTCCAAATGGGTTTTGAAATTTCACACCAAGATATATAGTTGCAAATATGAATGTGTTCAGTCTCAAGCGATTCTACACATAAAATATCTTGTTATTTACAATACTTGGTAGCTTTCAAAAATGGTTCAATGATAATTGGAATTGCAAATTCAAATTGGAATGACTTTAATGTAGATTTGGGGTTGTCTCTTCAAATGTTTTTTTTTACTTTTTTTTTCAATTTTCAGACCTATTGCTTTTAAACAAAATTGCAATAAGTATTGAAGATAAGTATCCACATTGTTACTTCAAACCTCAAGTCCATTTTGATTAAAAGTTGTTCAAGCTGTTTTGGGTTTAGCTCTGTAACTGAAATTTGAAATTTTGCACAACCAATACCGCATAGTGGGTTATTTTAGAGGGATTTTTATTTTCGGTAAAATCTCGAAGATTAATTTCATGGACATGTTTACTATTCTTACTCTACAAGTAATGGTTTTCTCTTGATAAACCTGATTTAACCTTCGTTTTATTGAATTTCTGATCTGAAAAAAAACATTCAATCTACGTTCTAATCAAACATGAATTAACCATAATTGTCAGTAAAGACGAAATCAACTAGTAGCTTGCAGCATGCAAAGCGGTGTTTTATAGTGCACGAATTAAGTATAAAATGTATTAGCATAATTTTTTTTATCTTTGTTAAAGCAAATAGAACCATTCATTATCATCGAATATTATAAAACACTAAAATACTTCCTACTTCGCTTATTTTTTTCACCCAAATCTGTGAAGACTTTAGCATACGAAAATAATCTGCTATATAGGGAACTGTAATCAAAATCAGCAAAATATACTTCAACAGTTCTAATCTACTGTAAATTTTATTATAACATTTATTCCGACCTAAAATGGAAAGAGATATCCCATAGCTTAAGCACAACTGTAGTGGAACACTTATTCCAATTATTATAATTTCTGTTTAGTCACTAGGTCTCGTTACATGGACGGCTTAATTTCCTGCCCCTACCCATTTCCCTCCCTTTCCGGGAGTATTTCTTTATTCCTGTGCTTGTATTTTTGAATTGATTGACTTGTTTTCATCCTGATATGGCTAAGATGTTGCTCACTGGACGTTTAGCTTTAATTAATTAATCAATTATTTTAGGAAGTCGCAATGATTGTAAATAGTGTTGGATATACATATTGCAACAATTTGTTTTACATGTGTACTGACAGAAGACGCACATACAATGACAAAGATTTATTCTTACAAAACAAAAGGCTAGGCTATTCCTCTGTACTCTTCACTGTATAATAGTGTGTCGTTAGACATAAACCTCGTAAATCTTACGACAATTTACCCCAAGAACCGCCATGTATTGATGGAATACAATATTGCAAGTCACAATCACCCTCATTCCTAGTTTTTGTGTTGGCCAGTCCCTGATTCTATAGAAGATACTAAGGTTAAGCTGGCTGGATCGGGTCTAGTATAGTAAATTGTCGCTCAATCTGTCCAGTCGTCTAGCACAATAGTCATGTCTACTGTTACAATGGAGAACACCATCCCCATACATGATCTAGAACAATTGATCACCAGTCTCCCTCTCGAGAAACATGAATTGACAGAGGTTCTTTCCGAACCTAGAACTCGGAGTCTTACCGAGAAGGGTGGAGAACTCTATGTCAAACAACAAGAAAAAACACGTTGAAAAGATAACGCCTCTATGGGATACTATGGGATACTGTTGAATCTTTCATTGAAGAGATAAGCCCTGAGATGACCGATAAGAACGCCGT
>MJUU01069681.1:2871-29065 GCA_002080025.1 Modiolus philippinarum | reverse complement strand
CATGAGTAAATACTTTATTACGAAGTATAAAAAAAATTATTATTAATATTAAAATTAATATTTTTTTATTAAATTTGGAACGATTTTAATTCATATACTTTGACTCGGTCCGAATTGCAGTTCTACAAGGTAACCCTAGGTTTTACCTATATCACTTGATATTATTGTTGTTTTCATAAACAATGAACTTCAATATTTATTTTTGTAATATGACATTGGAACCCGCTGCAGCTGGTAGCAGATCAATACTTGTTTTTTACCAAACGATCGATTTTTATAAATATGACATACTGAGTTTAACCCTACCATTGAATTCTATTGAAATACAAAGTAAAAATAGAACATATTATTTTTTATTGCAATGCTTCAAATGTTTTGAACAATTCACAATATTATCATTTGGTTATAGTTAATGTACTTATGTCTTGAGAAAAACCTGTTTATTTTTAATAACTCGAATGTTGCTATGTAAGTTGGGCTCCTCGATTCACTTTGAATTTATTCTTATAAAAAATTCGGATTTCAATGTTGACATGCCAGGTTTAAAATGTTAAATAAACATTAACAAAATATGAAACGGTCGAAGCACACTAAATAAGGGTCTGTTGGGACTAATGTAAACATAAAATGCAAGGGAGTACACCATATCTGTATACATATAATTTGCTGCTGAAAACTCATGGAGAATTCACGAAATTGAATCCAAATAAAATTAGGTAAAAATAAAGGAAGCATTTCGTAGAGGTAAAATTTGTCCCTCCTTTGGTCCCTGACACCCCTAAAGGGGAGGGGTCCAAAGGGGTTTGGTAATGAGGGCAAGATTTTTTTTTCCATTGGTATAAATTTTAAACCTAAATTCGACGCGAAATTCATTCAAGATAAAAAAAAAGGGGGGTATCAAACCTCGGAATCCCCTCGATCTGCCAATAGCTAGAAGAGAGGTGACAAACACAGAATACTGATGAAAACTTTTTAATGATAATTTGTAAATAATTTTCTATTAAATCTGCATTTTACACATGAGTGAGTTCAATAAACTTACCTGACTATGGCTAAACCTGTTACTTGCACCACGAAGTGCAGAAAAAACAGCTTATTTTGTACTCGTATTTAAACTTAATTATCATGACGTAATGCACTATCGACTGGATAGTAAAATCGTACATTTCATTCTTTCGAAAAAACAGGTATGGCTATACAATGAATTGAAATAATTGCAAACATTATAAATGTCATTTTTTGAACATTTGCTGTGTAATCAAATTGCCATTGAACTGTGCTTATAATGCGAGTGCTCTAGCATTTTTTTTCTCTTTTTAGGTCAAAGAGGACGAAATGAAATTTGTATACGTCAAGTGTGACCATGTACAAATGTAATTCAATTTCAGGTTTGCTTTCGAATTTCAAAGCAACTGCTAAGTAAAAATATTTTTGTTTAGAATGGCAAAATAAAATTTAACTATAAATTAATTTCTTTCTAATTTCTTAAAATACTGGATTATTACATTCACAGATACAGTTATATTCATCTCAAAAACCAGTTTCACAAATACCACAAATTCGTTCATCTCTCGGTATATTCCGCCAACTCCCAGTTTCTATAGGAAATTTAATATAACAAACCCTCAGTTTACAAATATTAGATCGATGAACCCGCTATAAGTTAAAAAGATATGGTTCTAGTTTAAACTCATGTAATAAAATTGCCCTCTAGACGAACTCCTCATATTATTAAACCATTCCTGAATGAACTGGTCTTGGAGACGCTGCTCTAGTTTCCTTTTCATTGTCTGAACTGTCATTGTCTTGAATACTCCATATTTCACTGACCCAACACTCATCAAAAATTAATAGGTAAAAAAATAATATGTATAATTTACCAGACAGTTGATTTTCATTAGAATCCCAGTTATGCAAAAAACACAACATCTGCAATTTTAATTGCCACCAAAACGTCATATTTCTCAATGATGTTATTGTGACGGACACATAATTTTAATGAAGGATGAAAGTAACAAAGGATGAACAAACCTCGGACTCAGCAGCTTTTGGAACAGTATTTTAGCTCTCTTAAAAGATCACTGTAAATTTTTTCGAATCAACTGTGAAATGGACACTCCATACACTGGAAGGGTAGGTTTATTGCTGCTAAGAAAGGGAAAGTTCACTATTGGAAAGTACAGTAGATAGGCCGTGATTCAATAAACAAATAATTGAATGTTATGTTGCAAAATGGAGTATAAAAATTTAATGATATTGTTCTTGCATGTCTGTCTAAGTATTTAATGTTAAAACACAGTGATCCGTAACTAAATTATTACCATCTAAGTGTTCACATGAGTTTCTTGATAACTTAAGTGTGTGGTATATTTGAAGGACACTTTATTGCAATTTGAAATCAGACACCAATTTTCCATATTTCTTAACTATATAAAGCCCTGTTGACACTATAAAAGTTTTCTTGGACAATAAAGTACCGTCAAAGTTTGTGACAATTTTTTGATAGTGTCAATTGCCATAGAAAAAATTAAGGACCTTGTTGGAAAAGAGTTGGAAAAGAAACCCATCTCAATTTCCTTCAAATTTTTATGGACTTTGAAAAGAATTAACCGATCGGGGAGAAGTTTTAAAAGGATACAAATTTTGTTTCAAAACAAAAATACATGGTTAAATAGCGGCGACATATTATGGTGTCAGACTAGCAAAAGATTTGGACAAATAGCGTGATTTATTCTGAATATTTGTGCCGGCTGTTTTGCCGTCTTACTGGCGTTGTTAAAGAGAAAACTGACGGCATTTTTTGCATTCTTCTCATCACCAAGTACTTTGATCATTCTCTTTCTAGTCCATGAATTTCTAACCAAATGCCTGCTATTTTATGCACAGAAATACAAAGAAGCCGACTTCACCTGAGAAAATTGAGTAATTTATTTCTTAATACTATTCTTTGCATAATAAAACTTTGATAGTGTCACCAGAAAAAAAAATGATAAAGAAAACATTGCCAAGGTTTTCTGGTTTTCTTTGACTAAGGTTTTCATGAAACTACTACTTTCTATTAGGACGACCAATCTTTTATATCCTTGACTTTAACTTTTAGATCTTGTTGAAATAGTATTTTTTTTTTGATGGCGTAATGGAAGTGTGATACAACCTTGAAATATGGGAAAAAAGGCTCGTTGCATTTTCTTTTTCTTGCCCTTTACGATTCTTGAAACTCGGCCTTGGGGCGGGATAAATTCCAAGGATATTCCTATTAAATAAAATACAGATCGTTTAGAAAATAAATAAATTACGTCTGAAGATATCGACCAAATTTGAAGACATATATTCCTCAGAAAGACTTAGCGAATATAGAGGGCTTCCTTTCCAGCACGTGACAAATTGTGTTTGCACGCTTCTTATTGACAAGAAACCTACGTTTTGGAAGAATTTGAGAACAAAGAAGATATTTCATTTGTTAGGAACACATCGTCGTATAACCCTGAACCAGGACAAAACTTTAATTGAAACAATATATAGAATTCCTATTAAATTAAAAGCGTGCAAACACAATTTATCTCGTGCAATAAGGATGCCTTGCAAAACTTTAGTGATGATAATACAATGATCCTTAAAGAAGCAGACGAATTGTAATAGACTGACAAAGAATTTTATATTGAAGTGTTAAGAAATCCGGATAATACAACTTTGAAAAAGATAGAAAAAAATCTACAAAAATGTACTACTCAATCAACGACTAAGTCATTCCATAGATTGAACTTTCAAAAGATTTTTGTAAAAAAGATATCAAGTTGTATAAAGGATGACACGGAAATTGGAAAGATTTCCGGAAAAAATACTATATCAATAAGTTTTGACTTTCAAAGTCTATATATAAATATTCCCCATGATTTTGGTCATACCGAAATCATATAATGGCTTACATGTAACAAAAAGGAGTTATAATGAAAAAAAAAATTGAATCCGAATCGAAGCTCCAATCGTTATAAACATATAATTATATTACAAATCAACACACATTTCGCTAATGTCACACGGAACGCTCCATTTTTATGTTAAAGAGAATCTGTGCAATAGTAATCGACGTGTGCCGACGTATGAGAATATCTTCGTACGCGCTGGTGTGCGTTACATAAGTTAACACGTTACAAACACGTCGACACAAGTAGGCGTAAGTTGTTGAATGTTTAGTGCGTCGGAAAATTTTGAACATGCTCAAGACTTCACGACGTTCTCCAGCGTGTTGTTGGTAAGTTATGCACACGTTAGACGAACGCGAGAGTTATGTTATGCACGCAATGTGTGCAATATGTAGTTTTTTATCGAAAGTTGCTTTAAACGCGTAAAGAACGCAAATGGGCCCTCCTTATAAAAAAGGAGAAACGCATTAACCGATGTTTTATTATAGAAATAATGTTTAAAGAACAAGAGAAAATTCAAAAGGAATGTAAATAGCTGCTTAATTTTAGCATCAGACTGACATATGTTTTTTTGGTGAAAATGGGTTTTGTGATTTTGTGGTACCTATCCGTCCTGCAACTCCGTATTATTTTTTGGTGGCATTTTTGTATTTGACATTAGGATGAAGAATTTAAAACTGATTTGACAAAAGATCGTCAAAGCGCTATACAGACGTTAAATGAATGCTAGAAGACCGTTTTTGATGCGCTAGGTATACGTCAAGTACGGGTGAACCGGCCTTGAGACGTCGTCATACGCTGTTACACGTTTTGTAAGCGTTGCAGACAAATTATGGATAAGCTTTTCGTGTTTTGTAGGTCGTTAGCTCGACGTTATAAATGCGCCAAAAAAGAGAATTTCTTAAGTTTCTTCGGCATATGCCAAGGTTCTTCAAAAAATTTCGAACGTCGGACCACGTTGGTTAGAATGTTATTGTGCAAAAGGGCCTTTATTTATAATGGTATTAAGAACGTGAAACATGTAACATTACGAGAACTCAGAACCCCGAAAGATAAACCGCATGTTAACAAATTCAATAAGTTTGTGTGTACACATGATCTAAATTGTTAAATATGTTAAATTTCGTCACACCAGCTACTTCATCAAAGCCACAGAAATGAAATAATTATTCCTTCTTGAAAAAATATTTCAAAGTCTAAAATATTAACAAAAAACGTATGCTAAATAGTACAAATTTTCAGTTGAGCACTACCAAAAGTTGAAATAATTCTGCGTAACCATAAACGTATTAAGAAAAAATATCTCCAAGGTTAAAAAATATTTCAACGGACAACCTCTCTGGGCGTTTCGTAGACACACAAATATAGATGAATTTGTTGTTCATGCCAAAACCACCAATGTTACGAAAAGTAATGATGGTAAAAAGCATAAAAAAAGAACAAAAAGAAAGGAAGAAAAAAATATATAAAAAAATAAATAAATGAAATAAAAAGAATTAAGAATTAAATAAATAATATTAAAACAAACGGAAAATGCAGAAAGGAATGTGTTATTTGTTAGAGACGTTATACTAGAGAAGTTAAAACAAAATGTTGAAAAATTATTAAATATAATAGCAACATTAATTGCAGAATCTGTATGAACTATAATCACACAAAACATACTTTGTGCAGGGCCATCCACGAAATTTTTTCTTAAAATTAATTTACTGGTTTCAAAGGCGAAAAAAAAATAAAAAAAATTCCCACTTGGATATATAATTTAAGGGAGATAAACGTTATTTTAAACAAAAATAAATACTTATAAATGTGACATTAAACGTGAAATGAAGGAAAAATACTTTATTTCCAAATTTAAATCGAGATTTAACGCAAAATATTCGTTTTCAATTGTATAATTGTGTGACGCTCTGTGTTTCCGTAATATTTTTATAAGTATTTTTTTTGGTTTAAAATAACGTTTAAAATATATATATAAAATATATAATTGTGTGACGCTCTGTGTTTCCGTAATATTTTTATAAGTATTTTTTTTTGGTTTAAAATAACGTTTAAAATATATATATATATAAAACAAGGCAGTAGACTGAAGTGAACAGTACACACATTTAAAAGTTGATATTTCGAGACCTTTCCGGCTCTTTATCAAAACACAATGGAAAAGTAAAAATACAGTGAAATAAAACCTGTTTACAAAGACTATACTACAAAAAAATTAACAAAGTATCGACAGCTACATCATGGACGCTGTTAACTACAAATGTAACATGAGAAAGGAAAAAATAATTTTGTCAGTGTCTGTACATTGAATCTTACAAAATTCTTATTACTCTAACGGCTATAGAGCAAAATATGATAATATAACCAAAAAAAAAAAATTAAAAATTGAAATTACAAAATAGGTAGGGGCGGGAAATTTAGGCTTTGGTTCTCTGAGCTTTTATGTTCATGCTAGATTTAAGTTTTTGCATCCAAAATCGTACTTTTGCCTGTCTTTTGGTCTCGTTCCAAGATCTATTTTGGTCAATGGCCACAACCTGCATGTCAGTCCAGCTATGTCCAGTGGTATTAAAATGATCGCTGTAGCCTGTGATTGTTCTTTTTTCTGTATGTGATTGCGATGTAAATTGATTCGAAGATTGAGACGATTTAAAAGCTCATGAGAGCTTATGTTATATTTTGTCATATATATCGTCTTTAAATAAACCTTTTGAACTTGAACTTGAACTTGAGGGTGTTCTTTGTTTCACCAATATACTGCTGTTGACATACGGAGCATGTTATCATATATATTACATTTTCAGATTTACAGGATAGATTTCCGAAAATTTTGTAAGTTTCCCCAGTTGCTGAGCTTTCGAAAGTTGATGTTGTGGCACTGTATTTGCAAAGAAGGCAACGTTTATCTCGACAGGTCTTAAATTGTCCTATTTCTGGTGATTTAAGTTTTGCTCTTACGAGCATGTCCTTCAAGTTCTTGGGTCGTCGGAATGAAACAAGTGGGGGTTCAGGAAAAAGGGATTTCATTTTAGGTAATACATGAAGAGCTTTCATGCAGTCCCGCGTAATGGCCGACAGATCTGGGAGTCGTGGATGGAAAGTTGTAACGAACGGGATGCGTGAGTTTTTATTCTTTTTATCCCTGTATTGCAATAACTGTTTTCTTTCTAAAATAGCAACACTATTGATCGATTTTTGCACTTTGTGTGCTTTGTAACCTCTGTTGACTAATTGCTCTTTAAGCTCTCTGCTCCTCTTGTTAAATGTTTGGTCAAATATATAAAAAAAAAAACGTTGCACAAAGCTACAAACTTACCCACGTGGCAGATCTGAATACAATATATATTTTGTTTCATTTGCAACTTTATAATTACTGCTCTTTATTAAAACTTGAGAGAGACTTCGTTCCAAAACAAGGTGAGAATCAGATTAGATTTAGAAATGAGAAATAAAGCATAAGAAATGCGAAGTATGAAATACGTAATTTGGAATAAAAATAATAAGAAATAGAATTAAAAAGTCCCTTTTAAATGTTTCGTAAAAGTCGTATACGGAATTTATTGCTCAAAATGTAAATGCAATACGCGCCTCAGGCCAATAAAGCTTACCTCGGATCTAAAACAATGCCAATAGGAAATAATTTGCAATAATATTATCATAAAAACAGGAAGATCTTCTAGCAAACAGTAAACGTATATTAGTTTTTCTTTCATTCCCTTTTCATCAGCGGTTTTAGTGTAAACACTTTTTTATAAAGTTAATGTTATCTGTGACGAACTATATCTGTGGACATTTTTGTTTTTCTATCCGATAAAGACAGCTCTGTCGTCAGAATATGATGACAATACTTTGATCGATATCCAATGTATGATAAAGTGAGACAATGTTGTAGCATGCAATTGTGGATTTTTCCCTTTTTATGTAATTATACCGGGCTTAATTAATATTCATATGTAGGTGAGAAACGAACCGTAAGTCTACAAACGAATAACCTTGAGATGATGGTAACATCGGAAAAAAAAGAAACAGAAAATCAGAAAAACATATATAGATAAATCTGCAAATTTGTATCAGAAACTTTTGGTAGTTCCCTCTCCGAGTCTCGAACCATCGTTGTTATGATATCTATGGCATCACCGCAATCACGTCGTCCGATACCCAATACTACTCAGTCCCCTAAGCTATAACCTTATGGCAAGTAGTCGAGTTGTGTAGTGCGAATAGTACAGGTGGTAACAACAGAGATAACTCAAGAAATAATTACCAAAAATGTGTTGATCTCTAACAATGTTGTTCTGGTTTTATATTTATATTACTCTAAAATTAATATTCAAGCGGGAAAAGATAAAGAGATATGAATAACGAAAGTGTCTCTCTGGTATGGTGATGGGATGTATGTCGAATTCAGAGAGAGATAATATAAGAAGAACTGGTTAAGTTTGTGCATCTGGGAGCACAGTTTCACAATAGCAAAATAATTTTGACACATGACTTAAATATGTAAACACAACTTCAATGACGAAGTTAAACACAAAAAGCAGTTAGGTCTAAGTCTATACTAAAGATGTACATTTTAGCTGGGTCTGCCGCGGCTGGACCTTGTTCTGTCTGGGTTGAAAGTTGTCTATCTTCCCACATCTGTCATATTTTATGAGAAGATTTCAGAAATGCAGGCTGATCTAAGAAAGCTGTATCCGTGGTCAAAATTTGATCCTTAGAAAAGAATGCTCTTAAAATAAATTTTAATGATAAAAATGCTGAATATTCACGTGAAACGAGACAGTAACTTATCAACCCACTCTAAAAACATACTAAAAATCTAAAAAGCTATCTCACGAAAACTTAAAATATTATCGAAAGATAAATTATCTAAAAGTGTATAAGTTTTATACGACATGTGAAGGAATAAGCATATGTGGTGTTGTGATAGATGTAGTTTGAATGATGTTGGTTAACATTAGACCAGAAAGTAAAGTATATTTATATTATAAGTTAAGGATTCATTTATAAACAGGAGAAACATTATAGATGATTCTTGTCCTTTATTCTAATCTACTGTCTTCCAGTGCAGACATTCAGTATCGGCTGACAGTGAAAATCTCGTAAAATACAAACAAACAAAACAAACAAACACTTTATTGTCTATCAAGACGCATCAGAGGAGCTGAAAAATCATAGTTTAATTTAGATACAATGATTATAATTGATTAGAATGATTGTATAAATAAAACAATAATGATGTATTAAAAGTGAAAAAATTACAACTATACAAATATATATATACTGCACACACAAATATAAGGGGTACCACAAGCATGTATTGCCATCTAAACATGTATATTGGGGTGAGGCAGAGCAATGGAAATATATAGTTTATCAAGTTTAGATTGTCTTAAAGCGAATAAATCATTTAGGAGAGTGTACATTTGACTATACAGAACTCTTACAAATCCTTTGTTCCGCTTTGTATTTATTGAATGCTTTACGACATCAAGATGTAGACAGGAATAAAAGCCCTGTCCTTGATAAACTGGACTTTTCTATGTATCGTGTACGTTTTTGTCACATGTACATTCACTCCATATCCTTTCATTTTTCCTTTAGACTAAACGATAACCAATTCTCCAGGTTAATCAGTGTTTAAAGCTATAATTAAAACCAATTGCTTATTATGGTGAAGTTCCTTTGAGACTATTTTGGATAAGCACTTCAAAGGTAGACCCATGTATTGGAGTACTCCTGTTTGGTAATGACATCTACAGTGTAATTTCATTCACCATATAATCATCAACTAGTTGTCAGTACCTCAATGATGACACGAGAACCGTTTTTCCTGTCACATATTAATTTAAAAAAAAATGCTGAAAACAAGTCGGTATCTCCGTCTTGCATAGTTTTATTCCTTTTGATTTTTTTGTAGTTTGTGTTCTATCAGATTTTACAAATTTTGGTATTTTGGTCTTCCAAATATCTTGTTTTGATCTGCACTGAAGATACATAAGTTGTCGAAATTGACATATGCGGAATTTGTTTTATCTATTCATCAAATCTAATTTATTATTAAAACTAAATGATTCTAGAATCTTATAAGTTATTTATCTTTCTCTTTTTAATCCCAAATCCCGCAAAATCAACTACATGTATGTGTACCCTGTTGTATTTCGTTTTGTAATTTGCAGTCATTTTGTATGCTTGTTATACATGTATGTATTAGGAGAGGATTTTTAAAATTATGAATAACTTTTGCCCAACTCCATTGATTAAAAGAAAAATTAGATGCAATGATTTGACTTTTCTGTTTTTTAAATGAATGCCTTCCATGTTGAGGGAAAAAATGAAAATACAAAAAAAAAACAAAACTGTGCTGAAGCAGCCTATTTTGACTAAATAAAATCACTGTGATGGTAAACGAACAAAGCAAATATAGCTTTTTATTGATTCCTTCAGGATCTAAGACACTAAGTTATTTTATCCTGAATCCCTCTTTGGCCTGACACTGGATGTCTGTCCAGTTACAGTTCAGCTCTGTTACCATAATTTTGAAAGATTAAAGTCGTCGAGACTATGACCGGACAGACTGCAGTGCTGGCTTACAGGTAAAAAAAAAATTTGTAAATTCACTCCTGTGTCTGTTCAGACGTTTACTAGCCTTGATATTTCAACGGCAGTCAGATAAATGCAGAGTCTGTTGAAAATGTAATAGAATCGACTTGAACCTACGAAGGTATATATTATACGACTAAACAAAATGCCGGATTACTATAAATTTTTTGCACATGGGAATTCAATTAAACGAGAGTACTAGTATCTGTTGGGAATCAGAGGTATATCCATTATGTAAGGATGGCATGGGACCTAATCTTCAGAGATCACGGGATCGGTAGCTGGTCTTTTTTTTAGTCAAAAGGTCAACATTTTAAAAGCAATATTGTATTTATTATGACAACGGTTTTGAATGCTGTGAATTGGCGACAGACGTCGTGACTTGGGGGAGATAGTTATGACTTGTAAAAAATAATATTAGCAAAAGTTCTCAGTAATAATCGCTATATTTGTTCTATTTCTAATATTTTAATATGTATTTTACTAGTTTTTTTCCAATCAAAATTACCTACATCGATACTTACAGATATTCTAGTCGCCAATTTCCCTATGAGTATTAAACATTATAATCAGCTTTATAGCCAATAGTTTCAATGTTAATTTTTATTTCTTTGTTTCTCACGAAACAGGAAAATTACATAATGTTATCTACATCATGCATAATTGTTTAATTTTGAGAGGATATATCAGTGTAATTTTCTTTTGATAATATGATACGGCTAGGGGAAATTTGTTTCCTTCTCTTATCAAATTTTACAGGAGTACAATGTACCTGCCTATTGATGATTTACCTGACCTTCCGATAGTGTCACAAAAATGCTAATATGTACTCATGTATACAGATAATACTATTATGATGACAGAAACAGATTTTTCTTACATAACACTCCAATTTACAGTTTAAGGACGCTTCTGGGTGTAAAAGAATATTTGTTTCAGCATTTTGCACAAAAATTGCATATTGATGCGGAGCATACCTCTAGATATCAATTTTATTTGACATGGGTTGACGAAATGCGCATATGCAGAACCTAAATTCACAGTTACTAATTACTTGTTATTTAATATAAATTTTGAAATTGAACAATATCTGGTGTAATTTGAACAAAAATAGTACCGAATACCACTTAGTTGTAAATTTCGAGAAACGTTCACTGGCGGTACTCAAGAAAAAAGGCTCTTCACCAGTTCCTTGGTGTAAATGCTGATACGAGCATTACATTCAGCTTCCCAAATTGTCTGGATAGATAACCTCTTATGAAATCGACAACAGGGTTCGAAGTATGCCCTGACAATGTCTTGAGTACCTACTATGAACGTTCATCAAAAACTTCCTGTTGCAAAGCTTTCGAGATCCATTGGGGATATGTAGCTACAGGTAATAAATATAGCTTCCGAAACCGTCTGGGAGGGTACCCTTTTATAAAGTCGACACCAGTCGTCCAAAGGTGGCCCTTACTATCTCTTGAGTACCTATTATGAACACTTCTCAAAAGTGCCTCAGGCCAAGCTTTTTAAATCCCTAAGTGAAAATGAAGGGATAAGAAATATTTTCAGTTTCCAAAACTGCATTGCTGGGGAACCTCTAGTGACACCAGCACAGGGAATCCAAAGTCAGTCCTGGCCATTTCTTGACTATGACTTGCAAAATTCGAAATTAAGTTTTTTGTTGATCATCCATAATTTTATCCAATTTTCATGTATCCGTTTTTTTTATCGTGCATTATGATATGTTGGTTGTCATAAGTAGTACTATATTACGTATTATTATACCTCCTGTAAGAAAGTTCTTTTATAGTAAAGTAAGTGAGAACCGAACCGTCAGTCTGAAAAGAACAATCCAAGGACAATGGCAACGTCGGAAAAACGAAGAAACGAAGAAATAACATGAGCACGGCACAGAAAAGAAAATGAAGACACGCACATATACAAACATGAACAACACGGACCCAATAAAAACCATGGGTGAGATCAGGTGCAGCGGTAGAGTAAGCATCTCCTGCTTCTTATAAGACACCCACCGTGTTGAACATGTCAACTCCGGTAGTAAAGTCAAATCCGGTAGAGGAAAGTCAAACTTTAGTGGCAAAGAGGAAATCTGTCATCTGGGAAACAGATATCTCATAGCGGTCCACAAGATTGTGATGTCGACCGTAAAACGTATGTAGTGATGACCTCAAATTATGGGCAACACACCCTTGCCCAAGTAGCCTACCAGTAAGCAACCGAGCTCTATCACTGTATCGACCACAGACCCTTGAGTAGCGAATGAGTTGGGAGATGTAAAATCCGTATGCTGGTGCTTTTGGAATGTTGCTACAAAGAAAGGGGAAGTTGACTATTGGAAAAGTGAAGTTATCGCGTTTGTCATATAGCCTAGTTTGTAGTGTACCTCTTTTGTCAATTTCAAGATGAAGGTCAAGGAACGAGGCTGATGTGGAAGTATCTGTAGTATCCTTAATTTCCAGCTCTTTTGGATACATAAGATGAAGAAAATCACAAAAGCGAGGATTGTTTAGTGATAAAATATCTATATAACGGAAGCTGAAATTAAACGACTGGGCCAGTAAAACAGTTTTATTCAAGAGAAATAGCGTTGGCTGCACTATTACAGTAGTAAGCACTGCTGTTGTGAAGACTATTGATTTCTACGTCAATCATCATCAATTATCACGTGCGGGAGGCGGAGTTTGGATCTGACGGACAACTGTGCAACTAATCATCATTTGAAAGAGTGTCGTCTGCTAAGCGCTCAGATTTATTTTTTTTGTATTTGATGACTTTTTAAGCTGTGAAACATTTTAAAAAGAACAGATTGAACTATTTGTCAATTTGTAACTTTTCAAAATAGTCGACAGTCAGTATAATAATAACATTAATGTTGTGTTTTACATTGACTATGGAAAATAGTAGCCAGGGTGATGGACAATAGTGCACGACCCGAAGGGTGTCGTGCACCATTGTCCATCACCCTGGCTACTATTTTCGCAAAGTCAATGTCAAACACAACATTATTATATAACTTTGTTTTATGCTATCAAAGCAATCAAATTGATATGTGTTTTCATTTTTGTAAATGTTTTAGTGATGTTTTATTTTTATAATGCTTGCATGTTTGTTAATTTGAAAAAAAAATCTATTTGTTATTTTTAAAAACAACGGCAGTAGAATACCGAAGGAACAAAGGAGGGTTATCCAAAAAAATCGAAGTCCAAAGACATGGCCAAAACGAGAACACAGATAACAATGGCGCCAGAAACAAAACAATGACGTTAGATAGACACAAAGCACAGAAATAGAAATCACAACATTCAAAACAAAGGCACTCACAGTGTGAACTCCAGTTAAACTGAGAGTGACATCCGGTGCTCCGGAAGGGTAAGCATGTCCTGATCTGTTAACAGCACCCGTCACACTGTGAGTGAGTCGATCCAGGAAAATGTCAAAGTCGGTAGTCAAATCCGGGAAGACGTGAATCTAGCTGAAAATGTCCACTTTCATTTGAGATACTGACACGTCATATCTTTCAATGATGTTATGGTGACGGCCATAGAATTTCTTGAGGGATGAAATTAACATAGGTTGAACAAATCCCTGACTAAGTAGCTTTTGGGACAGTGTTTTTGCTCTGTTCAAAAAATCACTGTACAAACTACACGCTCGACAGTATCGAATCAACTGTGAAATGTACACTCCATAGGCTTGAGAGGTAGGTATATTGCTGCTAAGAAAGGGAAATTTTACTATTGGGAAATTAAAATTATCACGCTTGTCATATAGCTTAGATTTCAAACGTCCATCTTCGTCAATATACAATAAAAGATCTAGGTACGAAGCTGAAGTAGGTGTTTCAGTTGTTTCTTTAATCTCAAGCTCATTGGGATAGATCTGATGTAAATACTCCTTAAATTTAGGATTGTTAAGAGAAAGTGCATCGTATATGTAGCGGAAACTGAAATTAAAGGACTGGGCTAAATGTTTTTGTTTTCTTTGGATAAGCCTTTGTAAAAACTTGGCCTCGTACGAGTTAAGGAAAAGGTAAGCTAAAAGCGGCGCACAGTTGGTTCCCATGGGAATCCCTATTGTCTGTTGGAAAATACGACCTCCGAGTTCGACAAAAATATTGTCGATCAAAAATTCTAACATTTTGATTACGTCAGTCTCAGTGTACTTCTTGTTTGAATCAGTGTGGTTTTAAACAAAATATGTCTGGTCTTTCCCTATAACTAAATAGGTGTATCTGCGTTCTCCATTTCTAGTGCAGAAACATTGATGTATTAAATCCGCAATTACTGTTTTCAGTTTATTGTGTGGAAGGGTTGTATAAAGAGTAGAAAAGTCAAAAGTTTGAATGCTATGGCAATGGGTAAGACTGGTTGAGGATAGCTGTTCAAGGAGATCTTTGAAATTTTTATGAATCCACATTTGATTCACACCGCTTGTGGAGTAAGCTTTATTACAGTAATTTTTCAGGCCATCTCTGACTGCGGTCAACAAAGTAGTTAGGAGCTGTGAAAGAGGTTTAGTGGTGGATCTGGAAGACCCGGCAATGAATCTCTGTTTGTATGGATTCTTATGTAGTTTAGGTACCCAGTAGATGTAAGGGAGTTGATTGTTTTCATCATTGGCTTTTATGCCAAATGATGCTAAAACTGAAGTGTGATTTTTTACAATCTCATCCCCCGATATTGTAGTAGGGGTAAAAGTAAGGTTTCCAGATGAACTTGTTTTTCTGTTTTTTTAATGTCATTATACTTTGATTTTGTAATCAATAAATGGTTTGTCCCTTCGGTAATTCACTGTAATAGTTCCAAACGAATAAATAGTTTACTACAATAGTGTTTACACATTAATATTCTAATTATACTCGAGTTATCATTCCTTCTATTGATACATCAATTTATTTAATAATAGATAAATTGTGTTTTAATTGCCAAAATACAACCAGTAAAAATGACTATGGAACCGGGGGACCAAAATTAAGGATAATACGTACACTTCAAATGGAGATGATGTTTTTTTTTTATTGATGGCCAAAATACACACAGTGAAAACATAGAAATTAGTTGAAGTCTGGTCAAAAGGAAGAATGTACAAAACATATTGAAAACAAAGAAAATAAAAACAGTACGGAATACCTCCTGAATTTGTATAATGTAAATCACGACAGGCTGACAAGAAACTGACGATATCACATCCAGTAACTGAAAAGGAAACAGTGGGTTTATTAACTCATTTGGGTAATAAAAATAGGAAAGATGATTTTATAATAGTAATATGTTTTTTGAAATTACAAATTAAGTGTCCGGAAAAGAATCCAGTCTGTCTGTTGTATAGAACGAGTATGGTCGGGATCAAATAATTAACTTGGTATATAATGCAATTTATTCTAATACGCATAATATGTACGATTGTGAAAATGTTTTCATAGGAGCTCTATATCGTATCTAGAATGAAATGTTATAGGTCTGTCCTTTTTTCAATCGCAAAAAAAATATTTTTCTGCTAATAGTTATTGTTATAAAATACTTGAAATTATTGAAAGATGAATGTATTGTAAAATCAAACCACAAATCTCTGATTTAGGAGACTCTGTTCAAAATATTCCTTTATGATTTCAAAATAGAGAACTTACGCAGTGTTTAGATTAATTCACACACACACGCAAACTTATGATGAAAAACTACCCAGAAGGAAGGGAGAATACTTATTATGGTCACATTTTTTAAATTTATATATCGATCATGATCAAGAGATGCCACTAGTTTTGCTTGTTTCACTAGTAGCATTTTTTTTATATTTTGTTCGAACAGATGTACAGTACATCCAATTTTGTTATTTAAAATGATAATTAAAGGAAACAAAGAAGGAATTAAAGCGTTCTTCCATTGATAACTTCTAATACCATGTATTTGTAGAGACTTTATATAATGTTCATTTACTCCATATCCTTTCATTATAAATTTGAGACTGGAGTTTGTCTTTCATGTAGTTTGTGGTCCGTAAAAAGATTCTCCGTGCGAGGTATGTATGCTCCCTATATATTCAAATAATGATGCACTTTTTCTTGAAAGAATTTCTTATATGGATATACTATCACGATTTCAAATTTTGGCATTTTATTTTTGTAATTTCAAAATTCTATTCCAACTACTTATTTATAATGCCCACATCACACTATTTGATAATGCCAAGTTTTCTTTGAATTGACTCGATGGGTGCCCTGTGGTTGTTTATGTGTTGTGATTGTCTTCTTTTATTAAGTTTTTTTGTCGGACAACGGATGACAGCGATTGTAAGAACACTACCAGTTATTTTTTGTGCTCGTTGACAACCCCGCATTCATGACAAACAGAGACATGGATGTAGCGTTTTTCGACATCTATTAATGATTTCCGCCCAAACCGGTGCTAGGAACCGTCTTGAATGTAATGTGAGGTATGAGTAAAAATCATTGTTGAAGGCCTCGTTTTGACTTCAAGATGAAGAACAAAAATAAAAGTGTTGTTCCATTGACAACTTCTACCATGTGTTTGTAGCGACTTTGTCTCTTATGCATTAACTCCATATCTTTACAATATTATGCATATTATCTTTTCATTTGTAGCCTACATATGTACTACATATCCTAAAGCAAAATCACAGATTTGTTAGGAAAATTTCGAAAAAGCGATTTTTGAAATCATGATAATAGAAATAATCCCGAAGATTTAAAAAAATATATTTTCATGAGAGAAGTAACTACTAAATGGAATATTGTTTGCCATTACAAACACCAACAAAACAAATATCTTCTAGATTATGACAATTTTGCACATATAGCTTACTGTTGTCATACTAACCAGTTGCCATAGCTCCTATTTTCCTAAACGAGTTTTCTACATCTACGTGGCAGTGTGAAATAAATTTTAAGGAATTCATTACTATGTTCTGCAAAAAGTTTAACTGCTTACAGAGAATAACTATTAAAAAAATAAATGCAATAGTAGAAATATACCTACCTCTACAGCGTACTGCCTTGTACATTCCGTTACTATATATAAGATACTGTTTGGTTATATTTCGCGGGTTATTAATTTTCGCGCTATTCGCGTTAAACCGATACGCGAAAAATTTATAAACGTGAATATCTCACTGTAAACCTCAATATTAAGGAACATAAAGTCATTAAGTAAAATTTGCGAATAAAACCCCGCGAATAAACCGGAAGCTGAAAGCCGCCAAAATTTCGCACTGCGAATATAAAACACTATTCAGGGAAAACCCTGTGCCAAAAATTTCAAAATGGATTTGTAGAGACCTTGTTTCATGTACATTTACCCCGTATCCTTTGATTGTTTATTTCAGTCTGGAATTGGTGTATCATGCAGTGTAGAGTCTGTAAAAAGATTGCCGGTTTAAGACATGTATGTTCGCTATATATTTCAGTTTTGGTGTACAAATGTACTTGTTCCATAGAGAATTTCTCGTATGGATATTCTTTCATACTTTTATATTTCCAAATGTTATTCTGATCACCTGTTTATTGTGCCCACCTCTCACTATTTTATAATGCTAAGGTTTCTTGCAATCGACTTAATAAGTGCCCTGTGTTTGTCTATATATTGTAATCGTCCATCAGCTTATGACACTAGTGTTTTTTCGGGCAACGGATGAAAGTGATTGTAAGAGTACTTTGCCATTTAAATTTATGTCTGTCGACGATCCAGCATCCATGACCTGAAAAGACATGGATATAGCATTGTTCGACATTTAGCAAAGAATTCTGCTGGAGCCGGTGCTAGGTGCCATCTTGAACTTACTAGTACTATGCTGTATGAACAAAGCTCATTTTTGAAGGCTTCATGGTGACTTCAACGTGAAGAATAACATTAAAAGCGTTGTTCCTTTGCTTGGTTCTACCATGTATTTGTAGAGACTATGTCTCATGTGTATTTACTCCATATCCTTCCATTGTTTAATTGTTACACCCAGATATAAGTATAAAAAAAACTATTGAATAGGACGAGGCCAAAATTACACAAAAATGATGTATACACACATTCAAAATTTAGAAATCGGTTGAATTGCGGTCAAAAGGAGGAATGTGTAAAAAGTTTTGAAAATAAGCAAAATAAAAACAGTAAGGAATATCCCCTGAATTTGTTTAGTGTAAGTCACGAAAGGCTGACAAGAAAATGTTTCACAACAGTACCTAAAAAGTTGGGTAATAAAAATAGGGAAGATGATCTAATAATAATAAGATTTTTGGAAGGATTATAGGACACAGCACACAGAATGTACCTCGACACACACACACACACACACACACCCACACACACACACACACACACGCGTGCGCGCGCGACTAAACATATAGTACTAGTTCATTTTGCACATTAACTTATGTGACCTGAATAGGATCCAGTCCGTCTGTCAAAACAAATTACATGCATAGAACGAGTATGATCGAGCTCCAATAATTAATTTCGTATATAGTAAAAATTACTTTACTCAAGACCACTGATATACATAGTATTTCGATTGCACGATATGCTTTTAATTAGCCTCTATCATATTTAGAACTAAAAGGAATATAAGAAGGTTACACGAGGGTTTTTCCATTTCCCATATTTTAGGACCCTTTTCTTTATTTTCAACATTTTTGTTGCTTTTTTCCGCAGTTGTTGTGGATTTCAATTTTCCTAATTGTATTCCTTTTACTCATTGTTATTTTGTAGCGTCTTTTATTTTGCAAATTACTTCACGATTCCTGTGCAATTAATGATAAATATATAAATAAGAAAGACCCAACCCGTTTAGAAAGACTCTCTTTAGATAAGAATGTGACATTCTGAAGGGATGTTACGTAGCTTACGTATATATTAGTATAGCTCTCACATTTCATGCGTCTGAAAAGCCTGCTACAACATTGTGTCATTAAAAGCAGCAGTTATTTATCTTTTATTTTTTACACTGCACAAGGTCAGGACCAAAAGCACAAATGTTACGGTAAACATTATATCGTTTTAAAGTCAGAAAAACTATTTTGAAATCAAGGCAAATATAAATATTTCTCCCAGTTATTCAGTCAGCAACATAAACCCTAGCTATTACAATTCTCGACCTGTCTCGACCAGTTTGAAACTGTACTGAAATAGTCTCGACTAGTCTTAACAAGTACTAAAAGGGTCTCGATCTATTTTAACCAATCTTTACTTTTCTTTGAAAGAGTCGAAAAATTACAAAATACAAGCATTTTCATTTGACATTATGTGTAATTGTCTAGTTTGATTTTACAAAATATTTCAGCTAAAAATGGCAAAATGTATCCTAAATCGCATATTTCAATCATTTTCTCATGCATGACATAAATCCTTTGAATAATGAAATATAACAAAAATAAGACAACGAGTAAAAATATTAAAAGATCTGTAGACAAGTTATGGAACAGTATTTAGCAGCCATGGACTTATCAGCATTTAAAAATATGCCAAACGGCTGTCATTTTTTCAATAACAATTTTTTTTTACTTTTCTGCAAATAGTTGTAATAAAAAAGTTGAAATTATTGAAACATTCATGGTATTATAAAATCCAATCACAAATCTCTGATTTAGGGGACTCTCTGTTCAAAATATTCCTTGAAAACTAGGTGGAGTGCGAAATACATGTAATTATATTTTTGAAATGTAAATATTTTCTGAATATTTATTTCTTACATTATTTGTTTATTACTGCAAATTGCAAACTCAATGGAGTTCCAGTTCAACGGATTTCTCACAGGTGATTGAAATGGTCTCAAATAAAGATGTGTGTCAATTTACAAAGTAAGTGTTGGATTAAAATTTTGGAGAAAAGATAGATCTCATAAAACTTATTTCAAAAGAAATATATTATTATGTTTTAAGATGAATAGAAATTCGAGAAAAAAATAATAATGATTGTGGTAAAGTCTCAGGAAATTTGATCTACTTTTTATTTTTAGCAAATATTTTTTTCTAAATAAAAATAAAACTACAACACCCAGTGATCCCTTGCAACTGTCACATTAGTTATCATAACTGTTTTTTCTCGATTGTTTATGCGAGAGCTAGCGTTAGGGCTAAACCGGTTATAGGTACCCAAACCTCCCCTTTCTCTATCCCTTTTCAATATAATATATTAAACACACAAATAAAACCAAATACAGATAGGCTACTAACTCTAAGACCACAATATTGGGAAAATAGAACTAAACAAAACGCAATTTAGAAAGATGAGTCAAGGAGTGCGCGCCGAGAAACGGCCTGCACTTACAAAATCGAATTGCATCATTGCAAGGTTATTCGTCCCTTATTTGGATGAAAAGGTACCATATTTTCATATTTGATATATTACAAAAACAAATGTTATTCTTGACTACTTAAGCAATATTCAGACAATTCAGACTTGTCGTGCACTATTCAGTACAAAAAGAGCCCATTTCAGACTTTCAGTGTTAAACAGTGAAACTGTCTAAAATATTACTTGAACAGGAAACCTCGATTAAGGAAAATTAGTAAAATGTTTGACTAACTATTGCCCTGAATAGTTAAGTGATCAATGATGATTTCTAGCACTGGAAATGTACCATAAACAGTTTCAATTAAGCTATATATATTATGCATTAACATTTAAAATATATCTTAATCTGACTCATTCAGCGATCCAAGTTATTTTGACTGTGTGTTTTTCAAGATGTAGCTTCCCATTCAATGCCAAATTATCTGGAACTTGATCGAGTGTTATTAACCAAATTAGGGCCCCAGCAGGGCATGATGCTTCAATAAATTATTCACACAGATCATAATATTCAGTTCTTATGCATATATATATACTAAGTACATATATGTGATGTAAGTTGTTAAATGCAATAATATGAAAAAGATCAATATTGTGTCATAAAATCAATCCTATACTGTACAAATTTTAAGTACTTCTCAAATACTTCAGTTTAAATAGTACATTTTAAGTTCATAAATAAGTTAAAGCTTTCTACTGATTGTCAAATTAAATCTTTATGAGGATGATGCCTTTTTAATTAAACAATTCTGGAATGGATTCAACTTCAGCTCTCTATATATACTTCTCTGCAAAGTTCGCAGAAAATCTAAACAGCATGAAATCTGAAATAAAACCATTCCTCAATGTTATAAGTGAAGGAGTAATTTGTAGAATTCAAATAAAAATTAGCTTTAATCATTTTTTTTTTAAATCATAAAAACAGTCATAGATAAAGAAGAATTTAGGGTTTTACAGGATAAAATAAAACCTGAAAACATACTTGTGACAAATTTTGTATGTATATAGATAAAGTATTAAAATAGATAAATCATGGAGGATTCCAGTAAACATTAATACCATAATATAAAAATACAGAAAACAAACTGTTATCTTTCACTAAATGTAACTTCTTTTTTAATAGATTAACATATTCCCGCCTACACCCTTCTGTTGCCTGAGACCTGTCCTGTGATGAACAAAAAGCAAAACAAGCTATATGGTGCACTCATTACAGAGTTCACGTGTCATTTGCAGGCATGTTCGTAACATGCTTTACCTTTCTTTGTTGTGATCAGACAGCAAAAAAATATGAAAAAAATGCATAGTCAGTAGTTATAAACACTGTTCAATATAGTTTATCTCGTATGACATACTTCTAAATGCAATGTTTAAGTATTTACGTATATTTGCCTTTATTCATATCCTTTCATTCGAAACATGGTCTGTCTAGGCTAACATATCCATGGTTGCCATATTATTCAATTAATGCAGTATTAACCGCATTCTAATTTTAGATTGTGTCATACATTTGATCGACCCCTTTTAGTTCTCATAAGGAAAAAAGTGCATGTTAATTACTCTAGTCATTAGAAGAAGTAATGATCATGCTCATAATTGTGTTAACTTCTTGTTTGTTTGGAAACTGACAAAAATAATAAAAATAGTAAAGTAATGAAAAAAAAAATAAATAAATAACAGAATAGTATGGAAGCGCATCAGCGCCACACAAACTTTTTTTAAATTTTGCGATGTAAAACAAAGGTTTGCGTTATTACACAAAGTCTGCATTATTTTGCAAAGGTTTACGTTATTTCGCAAAGTTTGCATTATAACGCAAGCTAGGCAAATTGATAATTTATTTTACCAAGCGTATTCGAAAAGAGTCGTCTACAGGTGTGTATGGATAGAGTTTGATTTTCGGGCTTAAATCTGCACAAAGGCTTAAAGGTGATAAAATATGATAGCTTCAACAAACTGAATAGTTCGTTCGTTTTGTTTTCTTCCCAACGATACGAGCATTTAGATGAATACAATACTATCAATATTTCGCTCAAAGGTTGTCTTCTTCCGACTTCAATGCATTTGAAATAATTATCATTTCTCACTTGACGTGTCATGCAGGTGTAGAAGGAGACGATTTACCTGTCGAAGCCCCCATGTGATATTATTTGAATATTAAATAGGAAATATCTGCAATGACTGAAAATTACAAAAATATTCCACAATCAGTATACAGGGAAACACAAATAAGACAAAAGACAAACGTAAACGCATTTGGGACAGCCGGACTTGGAAACGTCATTAACAAAGGACAGCGGTAGGGTTAAACCGGCTTATGGGTACCCAAGCCTCCCCTTTCTTTGTCCCGTTTCCCCATGTATAATAATGATACAAATGAAACCCAATATTGGTAGTCTATTTACTCCATGACCACAAGGAAATAGGACAAAACGTAAATTTGAAAGGTGGTTTAAGGTGTTCGCCTTGTCAGTTATTTCTCATAGATTTAATGTCAAATGGATCAATAGACTTCAATATCGGTGTATAAATCTTCCTTGTACTATATCGCAAATAAAACTAATAAAATCATTTACAATTATAAAAAGTAAAATTCTTGTAGTAATCGACAAAACCTTGACTATCATAAAAAAATGGTTCGAAACATCTTTAATAACCTATTTCAAAACAACTTTAATAGCCTATTTCTCCTCTCTTTTTGCATTTTTCGAACTTTTAGAAAACATCTTTCCTAGAATGGTGAGAGTGTTTTAATTTGATTCGAATGGACGCAATATTCTTTCTCTTTATCAAAAATAGACATTGTGTGTTATGTGACATTTTTTAATGTGATCGCTTGTCGAAAGATCATATCATTATATCTTGTGCTTAGGAGATACTTATATGCTTGGGGACAGACAAAAAAAAAGAGAATATGTTAATCAGCTTAATTGTTAAAAAGTTTTTTTCATGTTCCATATTTTTTGCCTAAGTGCAAATTTAAGCCCTAAAATCAATTTTTCTTCGTACCCATCCGTACACGACTCTAAATTTCGAATTTGATGGATCGAATTAATATAAGAAAGATAACAGGAAACACCTACAATGGCCGTAAACCACATCCACCAGGGAACCGCACGAGAAAAACAATAAAATGACAAAAGACAACGATAGGAACTTGAGATAGCCGGACTTGGTACCGGCACTAGCAAGAGCGAATACATTATCTACCAATTTAAATAAATTTTGCGTTATAACGCAATCTTAGCGTTAAAACGCAGACGTTATAACGAAAACTTTGCGTTATAGCGCAAACATTTGCGAAATAACGCATACTTTTCTTTAAAACGCAAAGTTTGCTTTATAACGAAAAATAATGAAAAAAAAAGTGTAGCGTTAATACGCTTCCGTAGAATAAAAGAAGAGTTTATGTAATTTATTTATTATACAACTTGGGTATTTATGTATTTCTATCCAATAAAGATTTATGTACACACAAAATCATACAGAATGCAAGGTAAGGTACAGATACTATTGTTATTCATTTTTATTTCATGCTGTCGATCATCAACTCGAGTTTTGCGCGAAATTTCTTTTACCAATAAAAAATATTATAAAATGTGCAAATGTTAATGATTTTAATACTGTTTAAGTAGATTTATTTACCTGCGCTGAGTCGTGTAAATAAGTGAGAACCGAGTCGTTAGTCCAAGGACAATGACAACATCGGAAACAAAATCAAAACAATGGCATCATCTTCAGTGACTTATCTCATCAAAGTTTGTTACTTATAATTTATTGCATGCATGTTTTCTTATATCAATTTACTTTACCTGCATTTTGGTGTCAACACAGGAATTATCTCGTTGAAGAAACTCTTTGTAATATAAACAAAACCAAAAACAAAACAAACAATCGGCAAAAAATGGAGAAACAAAAGAAAAGATAATGAATGGATATGGACACAGTCTCTACAAACACATGGTACCGTCAGGCAATGGGACAACGCTTTTACCGTCGAATAAAAACAAAAATAACAAAGGTTGGATGTTTTTGCCTCCTTCATTTGTCAGACTGCACAGGCCAAGAACTATAAGACCTAAGAACGCAGTGGTTTCTTTTTAAGACCTAAAACACGATGCACACAGCATAGTCAGCGCCTAATGAAAAACCTTTACAAATCAAAGGATTGTCGGGTGATGGATTAATGTATGGGATTTTAGATATTTAGATATTAAATAGAAAATAAAGCTTTAGTAGACTTTCCGGTAGTTGTAATAAGAGGAAGATGTTGCCAGTCATTTCAATATCACTCCATGTAAATCATAGCTATTCCGTGACTTCTGAACTGTTCTTTTTCAAGTTGATATTCCCCAACTATTTGCATATTTTGAATCCGCCAATGTACGCCTAATTGATTCAAATGCGAGAGTTATTGCGTATATTTGTTTCATTCATTTGCAGTGTTCTATGTTTAATTAATCGCAATTTTGAAAAATCTAACCTTGACGAAAACAGTTTATATTTAGTGCAATAAAAGAATGTATTCTGGTGACGTTTCAGTCTCGTTGAAATCTCGTTTGGAAATAATTTTAAAATTATTTATATTTTATGTACGATAGCAATGAATTAACAAGATGAATGTTAATCTTTAAATTGTGTCAAAAAAATTATTCATTTCTACCCAGTGGTTTCAGAGTAATCTCAAATTATAGATTAATGCCCTAATTGGCTGTTGGATTCATGTCAAATTTTCACAAAATAGGGGAAGGGTTAGAAAAACTTTTTTATGAAAAAAAACATGCACTTGAGATTTATTTTTGCTTTTTAAAAACTAGTAAAATACATTTTTGAAAAAAAAAAACAAATAAAGTTTAAACCATTAGCTGTTTGAAAAATAGTAATGTTGCATGATACCCCCGCCACGTTTCGCAAAATTTCAAAGTTTGAAAAGACATAACTCCAGATCCCTGTGTACTTCTGATGCCAAAATCATACTTGGGCTGAGTTTTATGGTAAACAACTTACATACCAAATTAGAAGACACTATGTTATTTCATTCAAAGTTATCAGTAGGAAACCCTAAAATTTGCAAAATTTTAAAGTTTGAAGGGGCATAACACCAGAACCCCTTGAACCTCTGAACCAAAAAATCAAACTTGGTCAGAGTTTTGTGGTAAACAAGTTACATACAAAGTTTAAAGACAATATCTTATTTAATTCACAAGTTATCAGTCGGAAACTCTAAAATTTTCAAAATTTAAAAGTTTCAAGGGGCATAACTCCAGAACCCCTTGGACCTCTGAACTCAAAATCTAGCTTGGCCTGAGTTTTGTAGTAAACAAGTTATATACAAAGTTTAATTTCATTCACAAGTTATCAGTCGAA
>MJUU01069679.1:0-29052 GCA_002080025.1 Modiolus philippinarum | reverse complement strand
GCCTTGGCGCGAAGAGCAGTATTCAGATCGATATAGTGCTTGAGCCATGGGGATTGCTTGAATCTGATGATCCGACGGCACTTCGTAAGCTTCATCCCCATCTCCAAATACATCTTCAAATTTCGATAGTGAAGGACGTATTTCTCACGCTTACCCAGATGAGGCACTAGCTTGCGGACTTTGTTGATCTCTACGGTCTCAGGCGCGAGAGGGTAGTCGTTGTGGGCGTCGTGAAGATCCTTCGGATATTCGAGATCGCATTCTACCATGGCGCCGTATTCGTGATCGTCGGGATAGCTGAGAATCTCATCGATCTCCTCCGGTTCCACCCATTCGAAATCTCCTGTGGGAAGAGGCTGCGACATCGCCCATCCGTAGAGATTATTGGCGTCGAGATAGGCGAGATGCTTGGTGGGCTGGGAGGCGTCGTACGTGCTCATGTAGGGATTATTAGCCTTGCCGTGGCGATGAGAGATCATGGCGACCCCTCCTCTGGTGCCCCTCTCAATCATTAGCAGCATGTCTGGATCGGAGAGAAGCTCCAATCTTTGCCCACTGGTTTTGAGAGCAGCGTCGTAAGACAATCCGGGCGATGTAAAGCAGTGGGCAGGATCGAGCCCATAGTGCTCCATGCAGATATCCCTAAAATCCTCGAAGATGTCAGTGAGCAGCAAGACGTCGGTTTCTAGGTAGAGATTGTGATAATCTCGTAGGGTCTTGCATTCAAAGGTCTCCCAGACCTTCTGAGCGTGCGCGTAGTCTTCGTCGCTGATATGCTCACCGGTGAGCGTGCTGAAGAAGGCTTCCTTGGGTGGGAGCTGAGTCTCCTCCAGCTTGGTCGGTCCATCCATATAATCGTAGGGAAATATCCCCTTTCGAATCATCAGCTCGTGGTGATCGCCAAATCTTGCCTTCACGGTCTTGAATTGGTCGGGGGTGAGATTCTTGGCTAGCTTATCCAGCGGGCTGAGCGTGAAGCGTAGCGAATCGACGAATCTCATTTCCAGATCTCCCACCTTCTTGGAAAAGCTGATATATTTCTCATCGGTATTGGGGATGCATTTGATCTTACCCTCAGAGAATCCAAGCTCCTTGACGAAGATGTGGGAATCATACCCGCTCAAGTTGTGAAAGAAGATGGGGACGTGCTTCGGGAGCTGAAAGTCTAGATTGCACTTGTTGTGTGCTGCGCCTCGATATTTCCCAGTAAGATGGTCGTGATCCCGAACCTTATCCAATCCTAATTCATCTCCGCAAATGTTGCAGTGTGTGCTTTCTTCAAAGCTCTCCTTGTCCTCATCGGTCATATCCATGGGCTTATTCTCCTTGTATAGCTTACCGATGGCTTCCACTTCCTTCTCCATACACTCCACGAATTTCTTGGCTGCATCCTCACCGCAATAGATGACCCGATCTTTGTAGTATCCATGAGCGTACTTAACGTAATAGCTGAATCCCGATGGTCGCTGAAGCTGGTAGGCCTTCGTGTAGGAGTGGGATGGATCTGGCTGGCAGGTATCGAGCTTCTCCGTGAAGCACTCAAAGTCTGCGTAAATCGCGAAGGGGAATCTCATCATCTTTTCGTGGTTGCAGAAGGCTAAGGTGGTCCCTTCTTCTGGCATCTCGATCCTGACGGCCTCTTTCTGACTGCAATCTTCCATATGCTTGTCCAAGATATCTTGCCTGGAAAAATGTTGGAAGCATCTGCGGCAGAAGAAGAGTGACTCTTTATGACCGGTTTCTTGAGACGTCAAAAGACGTGAAAGGCTCTTAATCCAGCAGTAATGCTGCTTTTCTTCATGAGTCAGGAAGAGGAGATCTACGTGGGTGGGGCCTGTATTCTTAGATATCCTGAGGGAATATATCTGAATATCCTCTTCTCCATCCTCACCCTTCTTGACGCCATCGAAGCCATAGACATTGACGTTGATGGTGGGATTCTGCCTCTCGAATTTATCGATCGCCTTGAGCGAGACTGGGAAGTCAATGCCTTCGAAGTTGAGCTCATCTTCCCATTTCTTGTACTGAGATACGCGGTAGGCATGATTGCAATCCACCTCCTCATGATGAAGAGCCGAGAGGACCTTTTTGAAGCAATCCTGACCCTCATTTTTCACGTTGATTATTGCCTTCTTTTTCGCGAGAAACGATGGGGTTGGTATATATGAGCTTCCCTTGAGAGGCTTGAATTCGTTGAGGTGAATTTCTAGCTTCTCAATGTGCCCGAAAGTCCATCCGCTCCCTTCCTTCACGCATGAAATTGACCATACTATCCTTGATCTTCTCCGTCATGGAATCAATCTCCGATTCGAGGTCGGATGACTCCATGATTATCCTCAAGGCCGATCGGAATGTTGGATAGGCGTAGATATTTTCACCGGTCGCGGGGTTGGTCTTCACCATCTCGACGTGGAGGATTATTTCCACTTTCAACCCCTTCTTCTGGGTGAGAGCATCTGAGATGGTGGTGGAGATCGTGATCCGACTTACTTTGAAATATGTGGTCACGTCGTGCAGCTTCAAGGGTTCAATAACGACCGTGCCAAATACCCCACCCAAGGCTTCCCGCTTATCAGTGACCTTGATCTCATCCTCGACTGGGGCATTTCTGATATCTTCTTCGACCATCTGAAAGAGATCATCCCTCTTGAGGTGAGAGTACTTAGTGAGGCCACGATTCTTAGCAAGTGCTTTCAGCTGCTTCTTGCTGAAGACTTCCTTACGGGTAAATTTACGGGTGGTTTTCTCCTCGATGAGCTCCACCAAGGCCTCCTTACTTTTCCTGTAAGGAGGCCTTGGTGATCTCCTCTTCTTCCGTCTCGCGTGGTTGCCCATGTCTCCAGCAGAGACCATCCTTCCCGGGCTTGCTCTTGCAGAACTGCCCTTTCTTCCTCTTGAGTGGGTAGCCGCAAGTGGTCTTCTGCTCCCTTGGTTGATGCTCAAATCGCTGGACTTGCTCCATCCCGCAATTTTGACACTGCTGGGTGCGCTCATCCATCTGCACCAGGTTGGGGGCATTGCAGCACTGATACTGCCTTTTGGAGGTAGTGGGGGTGGGGGTGGGGTGCTATCTTCCGAATCTTCTTCATTCTCCAGAAAGAAATCCTGGAACTGATCCATCTTATTTCTTCTGGATGCCATATCTTTATTTATTTCAATTTCGGACGTAGGCACACCTCTCTTTAAGGTGTTCCGATCCTTCATCTTTTCCTGGAAGGCATCTTCGCTGATAAAGTCGTCACATTCATCTTGGGAGATTTCGACGAATCCATTGTGTACGAAAGACATAATTCTTGTATTTACCCTAAGCTCAATAGGAATGCTGTCCGTTTGCATTTTGCCCTCGAGGTAGGGATTTTTATGCAGGATTTTGCATGGGTGGTGTAGAATCCCCCTTTTGGTACTACTCTTATGATACTACATGTACATTCAACTGATACTACATGTACATACTAATGATACTACATGTATATACTAATGATACTACATGTAAATACAACTGATACTACATGTACATACTAATGATACTCCATGTACATACTAATGATACTACATGTACATACTATTGATACTACATGCATATCAACAGATTTATAGGGAAATAGGAAAGTTTACAGGTTTTTTTTAATTGCTATTTGTCTCTTGCTCTTTCTCTTTACACATTAAATATTTGTTTCATCTTTTTTAATTTATGGCGTGATAACTCTTGTGCTAAAATCAAAAAGCTTTTTACTTGAACAAGTTTCTTTTTTCTGAAAAGGCAATGTGGTGTTTTAAGTAAATATTGCATATATGATTGATAGAAGCATTGTGTGCACGCCTGTTTATTTTGACAAGAAATGACGTCTCGATACAAAAAATATTTGTTTTGGTATTTCCATATAAAATGTCACAGGAGGAAAGCAAAGTTGTACCTTTAAGGACATTTCATTTTCGAGAAACACCAGAAAAATCAACACGATGTTCTGAAATCGCAACTCAGGGTGTGATACTTATTGATTGATTGTTACCCCATCGTTAAGAGTATTTCAGCTGCATCGTGTCCAGTACTAAAATATAAGGACCCATATAAAAAAAAGGACATTGGCATAAAACCGTTTAGCTTTGAAGAAATTATGGCAAATGCGTATAAAGATAAAAATATATAGCAAATGCTTAAGGTGTTTTATTATTAACATTTAAGAGAAAAAAATATTAGTCTTTAAAACTGAATGATTTTGTTGAAAGCAGTATCTTGAAAGAATTGGCCTGAGATTTGCAATATAACTGAGTCAAAATATTGAAATGTATAAGTACAAGTTAATGTGCTTGGTGTGGCCTCCCTACCAAGAAAAAAATTCATCACCAGAAAAAAATTATTGGTGCTATTGAATAAATTTTTATTACTTGCTAGATTGATTAATAAGATAGAGTTTAACGTCCAGTGACAAAAATATAAGGTATATCAGAATGATTGATTGACTAAATAGTTATCGGCGATGGGCTGAAACGACCAACGTGCAGCCCATCCACATTTTAAAGTCCACTTTACCTCTTCAAAATAAAACATGTTAACATGAGCATAACATGTACGCAATGTTTGAACAGGCCCCTTTTTAGACCTACCACCCAACAAAATGTAGTTTTTTACAACAGTTTTTCATTCAATTGCTTCAAATTATGGATTGGTACCTTTCATTTTTGGAAAAATGACATAAAATGATACATATGGGTTAAGCTTTACAAATATCTAACATCAGTAACAATTCTATACCTAATACGTTATCAAAATTGAAAAACCTTACCCCTACCCCTTCAAAATGTTTTTAGATTTATCTCGAAATTGCAATCCGAACATGCTAATTGTGTGTTGTACATCATTCCTGTAAAGTTTGGTTGAATTGCCTCGATTGTTTCAGAGGAGAAGATAAAAATGTGAAAAGTTTAACGGACGACGGACGCCAAATGATGGCAATAGCACACACTGACGCTTTTGGTTAGGTGAGCTAAAAATGGGAATTTTCAACATTTAAGTTATGTACAAAATTCACTATGAAATCGTTTTACAATTCAAATTTAGAGGATGTATTTGCAAGTTTGTTAATTGTTCTAAGCGATAAATTAAATGTATTTAAACATCTTGTGAAAAAAAGAAATGCAAAATACCGAAATCTTACCCCATATCCCAACACATTTCACTGAAATTGTCATTTGTTTTGTCTATATTGTCATTAAAATAACCAGAACAATGTTGGATGAATTCTATGAAGATTTCGTATTTTCAATGCCAATAATGGGCTGAAACTCAATATTTTCTACAGAATTTATGAAAAAATGGAAATTTTCAGCATTTCAGATTTGTCCAAAATTTATTTTTTGATCGTTATATGGTTCAAATCTTGAGTATATATCTGCAGATATGCCAATCTATTTTTCTGAACAGTACAGTGATCATCTTGAAATACTGTTTAGAAATTTTCCAAATTTTAAACCCTACCCAACAATGAAGGGATAAATGAGACAAAGTCTCTACAAATACACGGTAAAAATAAGCAATGGACAACGCTTTTAATATTGTTCTTCATCTCAACATACAATTGAAAAACATTATAATGTTTGCTGTATTTCACATTAATTTTGGAATTTTGTTATTTAAATTGATGAACTGTTACAATTAAACTGTCTATTGAAATTAGTTAATGGTATCAATTAAGGATTTCTTTTTTGACTACCACTGGATTATAGCTTTCCATATTATATTTTTCAAATGCTGCTGATAATAGGGTACTTCTCAAAACTCGCGTACAGCATAACGAAATTCACTGTTTATTTTGCAACTTCGGTATTTTAGTATTTTGAAACCATTTTGCCGATGCCACTGCTTGCGGACCAAAGCTCCCCGAGGGTATTCACCAGCCCAATATTTAGACCTGTCTAACATGAAAAATTTACTTCGCGTTTTAAAGAAAATTAACTGTTTCTCAAAATAGCAACCCTTTTCAATACCGAGGCTTCATTCCGTGTATGACCAGAGGTCCCCAACGATATACACCAGCCGAATGATCAAACTTTTCTGACATGAAAAATGTACCTTGCGTTTTATTGAAATTTTATTATTCTCAAAATACTTACCCTTTAAATATACTGAGGCTTCATTCCGTGTATGGCACTCGGTGGATGTCCTTGGCACTGGATTTGGCCTCCTATTTTATATTTTTTGGAAATGAGTACTTCCTTTTAGACTACCTTTGAATAATTGCTTTCCACATTATTTGATCATAATGCTGCTGATTAGAACACGTGTACACCATAACGAAATTTGCTGTTTATTATGAAACTTCTGTATTTTAGTATTTTGAGACCGATGAGCCGATTCCTCTGCTTGTTGACCAAAGCTCCTCGAGGGTATTCACCAGCCCAATATTTAGACTTGTCTGACAAAAAAAATTACCATGTGTTTTAAAGAAATTTACTGTTTCGCAAAATAATAAACCTTTTAAATACCGAGGCTTTATTCCGTGTATTGCACTTGGTGGATGTTCTTGGTACTGGATTAAGTCTCTTAGTTCGTTATTTTTGTAATGAGAACTTCTTTTATGACCACTTTTGGACAATTGTTTTTTTTTCATATAATTTGATTCCGATGCTGCTGATGAGAGCTGACTCCTTGAAACATTTGCACAGCATAACAAACTATACTGTTCATTCAAAAATACTTGAATGCACCACTTATTTTGTTTTGGTTATACTGTTCATTGTGCAGCTTCGGTATTTTAGTATTCCTAAACCATTGGGCCGACGCCTCTGTTACGGCACATATTGTCGCCCCTGCACATATTGTCGCCGGCGACAATATGTGCAGACCTTATCGGCACATATTGTCGCCGGCGACAATATGTGCTGGACATTATAGGCACATATTGTCGCCGGCGACAATATGTGCCGGTATTGTCAATGCCATAAGAACGTCACTGAAGGCGACAATATGTGCCGAATATACCGGCACATATTGTCGCCACTTGAAACTATACATTATGAAATATGTAAGTATGTGTACCTTTTGAATTTGAAATTGTTCAGTTCACGTCCATACGTTTTAACACTTGATGTAATGCATTGATCTCTCGAAAGCATAAATTCTGTCTGCAATGCACTGACTGGAATGTTTTTAGAGGGAATTAATAAGTCCCCAAACGAAGTTTGTGTGTCACAACAGACGTAGTCGGGGTGACATGTTGTTATTCTACGTATCTTCTGATTATTAAGTTCGTTTGGGAGACTTATTGTTTTTGTTGCGTTTCTTCTTTTTATTAAGTCTCCCAAACGAAATTTGAGAGACTTATTGTTTTTGTTGCGTTTCTTATTATTATTATTCTTCCATCTTTCTTTATTCTCGTCCGGATAAAGTTGTCCGAAGCAGATCTCAGAGACCATTGGACCTAGAGGTTTTAAACTTGGTATGTATCTAGATGTGCAATCATTAGAAATTTTTTGAAGGGGGTCCATTAAGGGTACTTTTTCGGGTATTAAAAAGGGGTGGGGTAGTCCTATAGTAACCCTATGGGAAAATGAAATTTTGAATGATTTTCATCATATTTTTCACTGTTTCTCAAAAATTAGAAACACTAGCTCCATGAAACTTCATGGGAAAGTTGAGGGTCATGTAAGGAAGGGTTCCACAGCATTGGAATTTCAAAATATCTACCGTTGCAATGGAAACCATACCAAAAACTGGAAATTTTGGGAAAATAGTAGTTTCTGTTGATAAAAGTATTTTAATTACAGCAATATGTATTACTTAGATTAAAAGGGGAACCCCTGCCCAAATTTTGTTTGGGAAAGGGTCTGAAATTGGCTGCAATGGAGAAAAGAGCACTTGGTTGTCATGGAAACAAAACCAGAAGCATATTGTTTGTTAAAAAATTGAGTTTTCTGATAAAAAATAAGGAATTTTGAGAAATATATATTACATAGCTTATTAGGGGAACCCCTGCCCAATTTTTTTTGGAAAGGGTCTCAAATTAGTTGTAATGGACAAAAGAGCACTTGGTTGCCATGGAAAGAAAACCAAAGAGATATTTTTTGTTGAAAAATTGAGTTTTCTGATAAAAAAAAGGAATTTTGAGAAATATATATTACATAGCTTATAAGGGGAACCCCTGCCCAAATTTTGTTTGGAAAGGGTCTGAAATTGGTTCAATGGACAAAAGAGCACATTGTTGACATGAAGAGAAAACCAGAAACATATTTTTTGTTAAAAAATTGAGTTTTCTGATAAAAAATAAGGAGTTTTGAGAAATATATATTACATAGCTTATAAGGGGAACCCCTGCCCAATTTTGTTTTTGGAAAGGGTCTGAAATTGGTTGCAATGGACAAGAGAGCACTTTGTTGCCATGGAAACAAAACCAGAAACATATTTTTTTGTTGAGAATTGAGTTTTCTGAAAAAAAAGGAATATGAGAAATATATATTACATAGTTTATAAGGGGAACCCCTGCTCAAATTTTTTTGGAAAGGATCTGAAATTGGTTGCAATGGACAAAAAGCACTTTGTTGCCATGGAAACAAAACCAGAAACATATTTTATTGTTGAAAATTGAGTTTTCTGATAAAAAAAAAGACTTTTGAGAAATATATATTACATAGCTTATAAGGGGAACCCCTGCTCAAATTTTTTTTTTGGAATGTATCTGAAATTGGTTGCAATGGACAAAAGAGCACTTGGTTGACATGGAAGGAATCCAGAAGCATAATTTTTTTACGAAAAATTGAGTTTTCTGATAAAAAATAAAAAATTTTGAGAAATATATATCACAAAGCTTATAAGGGGAACCCCTGCCCAATTTTTTTTTTGGAAAGGGTCTGAAATTGGATGTAATGGACAAAAGAGCACTTTGTTGCCATGGGAACAAAACCAGAAACATATGTTTTTGGAAAATCTGGTTTTCTGATTAAAAAAGGAGGAATTTTGAGATATGGATTACAAAGGTTATAAGGGGAATCCCTGCCCAATTTTTTTTCTTGAAGGAGTCTCGTAATGCCTTGAAGTCCGATACGGGAGTTCGTTTGGGAGACTTTTGTGTTTCGCTTGCGAACACAGTTATCACTTGTATCTTTCTTTCTTTATTCTCGTCCGGATGAAGTTGTCCGAAGCGGATATCAGAGACCATCAGACCTAGAACTTTTAAACTTTGTGGGAAGTTAGCCCCATATATCTAGTTGTGCAAGAGACAAAAATTTCTCAAAAGGGGGATCATTTAGGGTACATTTGGGGGGTTCAAATAGGGGTGGGGTCCCCAATGTTAAACCTATGGGAAAATGAAATTTTGGATATTTTTCACCATATTTCTCACTGTATCTCAAAAACTTTTAATGCTAGCTCCATGAAACTTCATAGGAAAGATGTTTGAAATGTAAGGAAGGGTTCTACAGCATTTGAAATTTCAAAATAACTTTGGTTGTCATGGAAACAAAACAAAAAACGGGAATTTTGAGAAAATAGTAGTTTATGCTAATGATTATATTTCGATTACAGCAATACATATCACATATGATATAAGGGAAACCCCTGCCCAATTTTTTCTGGAAGGAGGTCTGAAATTGGCTTCAATGGACACAAGAGCATTTGGTTGCCATGGAAACAAAACCAAAATTTTTTTTGTTGAAAAATCAGGTTTTATGATAAAAAAGAAGGAATTTTGAGAAATATGTATTACATAGATTATAAGGGGAACTCCTGCCCAAATTTTTTTTGGAAAGGGTCTGAAATTGGGTGTAATGGACAAACGAGCACTTGTTTGTCATGGAAACAATTTTTTTTTTGTAGAAAAATTGAGTTTTCTGATTAAAAAAAGGAAATTTGAGATATATGTAAATACATAGGTTATAAGGGGAACCCCTGCTCAAATTCTCTGTGGAAAGAGGTCTGAAATTGGGTTTAATGGACAAAATAGCATTTGGTTGCCATGGAAACAAAACAAGAAACTTATTTTTTTGAAAAATCAGGTTTTTTGATAATAAAGAAGGAATTTTGAGAAATCTGTTTTACATAGCTTAAAAGGGGAACCCCTGCCCAATTTTTTTTGGAAAGAGTCTGAAATTGGGTGTAATGGACAAAAAGCAATTGTTTGTCATGAAAACAAAGCCATGAACATATTTTTTGTAGAAAAATTGAGTTTTCTGATAAAAAAAGAGAATTTTGAGAAATATGTATTACCAAGGTTATAAGGGGAACCCCTGCCCAAATTTTCTTTGGAAAGAGGTCTGAAATTTGGTTTAATGGATAAAAGAGCATTTGGTTACCATGAAAACAAAACCAGAAATTTATTTTTTCGAAAAATCAGGTTTTCAGATAAAAAGAAGGATTTTTTTAGAAATATGTATTACATAGCTTATAAGGGGAACCCTTGCCCAATTTTTTTGGGGGAAAGGGTCTGAAATTGGGTGTAATGGACAAAAGAGCACTTGTTCGTCATGAAAACAAAACCATGAACATATTTTTTGTAGAAAAATTGAGTTTTCTGATTAAAAAAAGGAATTTTGAGATATATGTATTACATAGGTTATAAGGGGACCCCCTGCTCAAATTTTCTGTGGAAAGAGGTCTGAAATTGGGTTTAATGGACAAAATAGCAGTTGGTTGCCATGGAAAGAAAACAAGAACCTCATTTATTTTTAAAAATCAGGTTTTTTGATAAAAAAGAAGGAATTTTGAGAAATATGTATTACATATCTTATAAGGGGAACCCCTGCCCAATTTTTTTGGGAAAGGGTCTGAAATTGGGTGTAATGGACAAAAGAGCACTTGTTTGCCATGGAAACAAAAACAGAAACATATTTTTTTGGTTGAAAAATTGATTTTTCTGATAAAAAAAGAAATTTTGAGAAATATGTATTACCAAGGTTATAAGGGGAACCCCTGCCCAAATTTTCTTTGGAAAGAGGTCTGAAATTTTGTTTAATGGATAAAAGAGCATTTGGTTGCCATGGAAACAAAACCAGAAACTTATTTTTTTTAAAAATCAGGTTTTCTGATAAAAAGAAGGAATTTTGAGAAATATGTATTACATAGCTTATAAGAGGAACCCCTGCCCAATTTTTTTTTTTGGAAAGAGTCTGAAATTGGGTGTAATGGACAAAAAAGCACTTGTTTGTCATGAAAACAAAACCATGAACATATTTTTTTGTAGAAAAATATAGTTTTCTGATGAAAAAAGGGAATTTTGAGAAATATATATTATCAAGGTAATAAGGGGAACCCCTGTCCAAATTTTCTTTGGAAAGAGGTCTGAAATTGGGTTTAATGGATAAAAGAGCATTTGGTTGCCATGGAAACAAAACCAGAAACTTATTTTTTTTTTGAAAAATCAGGTTTTCTGATAAAAAGAAGGAATTTTGAGAAATATGTATTACATAGCTTATAAGGGGAACCCCTGCCCAATTTTTTTGGGAAAGGGTCTGAAATTGGGTGTAATGGACAAAAGAGCACTTGTTTGCCATGGAAACAAAAACAGAAACATATTTTTTTGGTTGAAAAATTGAGTTTTCTGATAAAAAAAGAAATTTTGAGAAATATGGATTACATAGGTTATTAGGGACACCCCTGCCCAAATTTTCTTTGAAAAGAGGTCTGAAATAGGGTGTAATTGACAAAAGAGCATTTGGTTGCCATGGAAACAAAACCAGAAACTTACTTTTTTTTTAAATCGGGTTTTATGATAAAAAAAGAAGGAATTTTGAGAAATATGTATTACATAGCTTATAAGCGGAACTCCTGCCCAAATTTTTTTGGAAAGAGTCTGAAATTGGGTGTAATGGACAAAAGAGCACTTGTTTGTCATGAAAACAAAACCATTAACATATTTTTTTGTAGAAAAATTGAGTTTTCTGATAAAAAATAGGAATTTTGAGAAATATGTATTACATAAGTTATAAGGGGAACCCCTGCCCAAAATTTTTTTTGAGGGAGTCTCGTAATGCCTTGAAATCCGATATGGGAGTTCGTTTGGGAGACTTTTGTGTTTCGCTTGCGAACAGTTGTCCGAAGCGGATCTCAGAGACCATTGGACCTAAAACTTTGAAACTTTGTGGGAAGTTAGCCCCATATATCTAGCTGTGCAAGAGATAAACATTTTTCAAAAGGGGGTTCATTAAGGGTACATTTGGGGGTTCAAAAAGGGGTGGGGTCGCCAATGTTAACCCTATGGGAAAATGAAATTTTGGATATTTTTCACCATATTTCTCACTGTATCTCAAAAACTTTGAATGCTAGCTCCATGAAACTTCATAGGAAAGATGTTTGTATTTAAGAAAGGGTTATACAGCATTGGACATTTCAAAATAACTTTGGTTGTCATGGAAACAAAGCCAAAAATTGGAAATTTTGAGAAAATACGTGTAGGAGTTTATGCTATAAATGATTATATTTTTATTATAGCAATACATATTATATATGTTATAAGGGGAACCCATGTCCAATTCTTTTGGAAGGAGATCTGAAATTGGGTTAAATGGACAAAAGAGCATTTGGTTACCATGGAAACAAAACCAAACCTTATTTTTTTAAATCATTTTTTCTGATAATAAAGAAGGAATTTTGAGAAATATGTATTACATAGCTTATAAGGGGAACCCCTGCCAAAATTTTTTTTGAAAGGGTCTAAAATTGGGTGTAATGGACAAAAGAGCATTTTGTTGCCATGGAAACAAAACCAAAAGCTTATTATTATTTTTTTTTTGGAAAATCAGGTTTTCTGATAAAAATATTACGAATTTTGAGAAATATATATTACAAAGCTTATAAGGGGAACCCCTGCCCAATTTTTTTTTTCTTTTTTTTGGAAAGGGTCTGAAATTGGGTGTAATGGACAAAAGAGCACTTGGTTTCCATGGAAACAAAACCAGAAACGTATTTTTTGTTGAAAAAATTGAGTTTTCTGATACAAAAAGGAATTTAGAGAAATATGTATTACATAGGTTATAAGGGGAATCCCTGCCCAAATTTTCTTTGGAAAGGGGTCTGAAATTGGGTTTAATGGACAAGAGAGCGTTTGGTTGACATGGAAGCAAAACCAGAAACTATTTTTTTGTTGAAAAATCAGATTTTTCTTTTAAAAAGAAGGAATTTTGAGAAATATATATAACATAGGTTATTAGGGAACCCCTGCCCAAATTTTCTTTGGAAAGAGGTCTGAAATTTGGTTTAATGGATATAAGAGCATTTGGTTGCCATGGAAACAAAACCAGAAATTTCTTTTTTTTTTTGAAGAATCAGGTTTTCTGATAAAAAAGAAAATTTTGAGAAATCTGTATTACATAGGTTATAAGGGGAACCGTTCCCTGCCCAAATTTTCTTTGAAAAGAGGTCTGAAATTGGGTTTACTGGACAAAAGAGCATTTGGTTGACATGGAAGCAAAACCACAAACTTATTTTTTTTGTTGAAAAAATCAGATTTTTTTTAAAGAAGGAATTTGAGAAATATGTATTACAAACCTTATTAGGGGAACCCCTGCCCATTTTTTTTTAATTTTTTTTTTTGGAAAGGGTCTAGAATTGGATGTAATGCACAAAAGAGCACTTGTTTGTCATGAAAACAAAACCATAAATGTATTTTTTTTAGAAAAATTGAGTTTTCTGATAAAAAATAAGAATTTTGAGAAATATGTAGTATGTACATTATAAGGGGAACCCCTGCCCAAATTTTTTTCTTCAGGGAGTCTCGTAATGCCTTGAAATGCGATATGGGAGTTCGTTTGGGAGACTTTTGTGTTTCGCTTACGTACACAGTTATCACTTGTTATTATTCTTCTTTCTTCATTCTCGTCCGCATGAACTTGTTCGAAACAGATTTCAGAGACCATATGACCTAAAGCTTTCAAACTTTGTAGGATGTTAACCCCATATATCTGGTTGTGCAACATCTAAAAATTTTTCAGATAGGGGTCAATTAAGGGTAGTTTTAGGGGGCTAATAGAGGGGTGGGGTCCTCCATGTTAACCCTATGGGAAAAATGAAATTTTGAATTTTTTTCCTTTTACAGCTATTATGTATTAGTAAGGTTATAAGGGGAACCCCTGCTCAATTTTTTTTTGAAAGGGGGTTTTATAATTGCTCGCAATTGCAAATCTAGTTTTATTCCGTTTCTTATAATTAAGCCTTCCAAACGAAGTTGAGAGACTTATTGTTTTTTTTTGCATTTTACTATTATTTTTCATCCATCTTTCCTTCTCAGTCTCGTCTGGATGGACTTGTCCGAAGCAGATCTCATAGACCATTGAACCTAATGGATTCAAACTTGCTGGTACATGTATATTAGCCCTATATATCTAGATGTGCAATCATCCAAAATTTTCAAAGGGTGCTTTTGGGGTTATCAAAAGGGGAAGGGTCGTCCTATAGTAACTTTATGGGAAATGACATTTTGGATGTTTCACTGTATCTTAAAAACTATTCTAATATGAGTCTCTTCTTCCGCTTTGGAAACAAAGCTATGTTCTAATTCCAACAATATTTTTTAACACATGCGTATATTTTTTTTTACAAAAGGACATTCGTAAAATACCATTTCACATTTCATTCACTCAATATTCATTTTTTTGTGTAAATAAAGTTTTTAAATAATGAATCGCCCAAACATCCACATCAAATAATGACAATAATAGAAATTTACAACAGTTACTTAATTTAAGACTCGGAACTGAAATTGACATAACCGTAACCTAGCAACGAATGTGTTGTTATGAAATCTTATCTAAGTTGCAAATCATGCTCTACGATTTAAATATAATTTAAAAATTTTTTTGAATGTTAATTAAATTATAAATATGAGTTTTATTCATTTTCTTTTCTTTTTTGGGCTTCAAAAATAACATAGCTAAACAGTCATATAAATCAGAAATACAAACAGTTCACACTTATACCCGCTTCGATTTTTAAAATATCCGTATTTTATATGTTTTATAACAGATTATTTGTTCTTATTCATAAGCTTATGAGCCACTTGTATTAATAAAACAACGAATATAGATTTCTCTTTATCCATTTATATGTGTTTATATGCGGTTTTCCGACATATTTCAACTCTTGTGCAAAACCCAATATCGCTCTCTAAGAGCTGCTTCGAATGTTCAAAACTCTTGTTAAATTTAAGAATCGAAATAGATTATTGCAATTGGGCACTATGCGAATTAGAACATGAGCAGACCTTACATTTGTCAATATTTTATACCTCACTATCGCTCGGTATAAAATAGTGACAAATATAAGGTCTGCCCATGTTCTTATTCGCATAGAGCCCGCTTGCAATAATCTATTTCTTAATTATTACTAGCCAAGTCAATTTTCATAGGAAGTTTGTGTGTGAGATCAAGTTTTACAGCATTTGAAATTTCAGATTAGATACTGTTGCCATGGAAACCATGCCAAAAAAAATATAGTTTTGAGAAAAACATATTACTGTTGATCATTGTATTTCCATTACAGAGATAAGCATTACCTAGGTAATAAGGAGAAACCCCAGCCCATTTTTTTTTTTTTTTTGAGACGGGGCATAAAATTGTTTGTAATGGATAATGGAGAACTTAATTGCCATAGAAACCAAGCTAAAACCCTATAATTTTGAGAAAATCGAGTTTTCTGCTGTATGTTATGTTTTGATGTCCACTTTATGTATAAATTATAAAGGGAACCACTGCTCACTTTTTTAAAGGGGGTCTGGTATTCCTCAGAAATCTTAAATGGGAGTTCGTTTAGGAGACTTTGTGTTTCGCTCCCCGAACACAGTTAAAGCTTGTTATTATTGTTCTTTCTGCATCGGAATTTGTCTGGGCTAGAACTCGGATATTTTTCATCGATCAGATCGTAAAGAAGCTTTTCAGGAACATGGATACCAAAATCTAGTTATGCGGGACGGTCTATGAACTTCCAAAATGCCACCGTTGCTATGAAAACGGCAAAAAGGGCGGGAAAATGGACAAAATTTTGGAAAAATTTGTTCGGTGTAGATCTCGAAGACCACTCATCAGATTTGAATGAAACTTAAATAGGAACATAGATACCAATGGAAGGTCTATGGATTTTCAAAATTTCACCGTTGTCATGGAAACAGCACATCTAGGCGGGCAATTGACAAAATTGTTTGATGATTTGTCCTTTGCAGATCTCGGAGACCTCGAATCAGATATGAATGGAACTTAGCAGGAACAAAGATCGCCTAGCTGTGCAAGAAGGTCTTTGGTTTTCAAAATGGCACCGTTGCTACGGAAATAGAAAATTTACAAAATTATTTGACGATTTGACCGGATGCATATCTCGATGATTACCAATCAGATTTTAATGAAACTCAACAGATACATAGATACCAATGTTAAGAGCTGCTCAAGAATGTCTATGGATTTTCAAAATAGCACCGTTACTATGGAAACGACAAAAGAGGTGGGAAAATTAAAAGTGCTGAATGCATGAAAACTTACAGAAATGTTGTATATTATACAAGGAATTAGTTTTTTGTCAAAACATACAAAATGGCGACAGTTGCAATGGAAACAATAAAAAAGGCGGGAAAATTCAAAGTGCTCGAAACTACATGAAAACTTACAGAAAGGTCGTAAAGCATACAGGGAATATTTTTTGTCCAAGAATTTCAAAATGGCGATCGTTGAAATTGAAAAACGACAAAATTTGAAAATTTAGTGCTCATTATTGTATAAAAACTTACAGAAAAGTTATATATCATGCAAGGAATTTTTTTAAATGGTGACTGTTGGTATGGGAACAGCAAAACAGGCAGGAAAATGAAAAATGTTTAGAATTGAACAAAACGTTATAGAAAGTTTGTAAAGTATATTGGGAATTGGTTTTTATGGTTTCTAATCTGAAACAGATCAAGATCGCCCGGTACCTGAAACGGGTTTCACAGGCTCTGGTTACAGAGCTGGCGGGCGGGTCCCCAAGTGGTAGCCTTACCGCGAACCATTGTGTAGACAACAGCCACGGTTCAGGCAGTATAAACACCCTTCTGTATTTTTCTTGGGAGAGCAGTCTCACTGGGGGTAGTATATAAGGCTTAATTTCTTGCCTCTAACCATCTCTTCCATTTTCCAGTACTAGTGGCAATTAAAACTCATTGCCCTTGTTGTCCTTCCAACTTTATTTCTTTCTTCTTCAACTTATATATATATATATTTTTAAATTTATTAAATTTGTTTTCGTCCTGATATAGCTGAAATATTGTTCTCCGGAAGTTAAATTCTAACTTATCAATCAATCAATCAAAATGGTGACATTTGTAATGACGACTGAAAAAAGTCGGGAATCCCCAAAGTGTTCGTAATTCAATGAACATGAAGGGAGATGGTATGTTAGAATTGATTTTTAGTTATGAAGTCTGATTTTTGAGTTTGTTTTGGAGACTTATGTATCGGAATCCTGATACAGTTATACATATTTTAACTTGAAGCTCAGAAGACTGAGAAAGTGTGCAGGTCTTGTACAAAGGACTTTCCGTACGCTTAACTTACTACCAGAAAAGATATCACGAGATCTCAAATTAAAATGCTCTTGGCATACAAATCATGCTGGGAAATTTCAACTCAATTTCCTCCAATTGAGTTTGAACATTATATCAACAAGCAACAGACAGAGTAAAAACATAGCTTAATCTGACCGTTTTGGTCATCAGGTTTAAAATTCTAGTAAGATGGCTTAATCATTGTTATAGCGAACGATGAAACTGTTTTTAATCAAATATTTAATCTATATCTCACAATGTCTCAATTTATACACGCAGCACAGGGTTCAAGTTCGTTTCCGATGCAGATTTTCATTACGTTCTTAGAAGAAGATAAAGAGTACAATATGACAAGATCTTCTTAGCCTACGGTAACTAATCTACCTTTATTGGAGTAATGGACAATTTTTATTGATATTTTACATTTTTCCCTTTTTATACAATTTCAGCTAACAAATATGTAATAAACAGTGAAAGGATATAGAGTAAATGTAAATGAGAAAAATTCCCATCAAAAACATGTTTAAACCAAGCAATGGAACAACGTTTTTATTGTTGTTCTTCATCATGAAGTCAACGCGAGACCATCAAAACTAAGTATTCAGCAGAATTTAATGTAATTTATCTTTAACGTCAGCAATTTTACATGTAGTACTTTTAAACAGTTCAGGTAATTGCGGATTACATGATCTTCAGGTTCAGATGTAAAATAAACTCTTTATACGGACAAAATCCCGATTGTTACAATCTGTTACTGTTAAAATCCATATTTCTGATGTTAAATGCCAGAATATGTGCATTCTGATGGCTTATTTTTTTTTTATAAATAACATAATACAGAAGTCGCTGTTAATTTGGATTATGCATATGCGCATTTCGACAGCTGATGTCTCTTCATTGCAAGTATGAATTCAGGTCTCTTATATCATGTAAACCTATCCATTTCGATTCCACATTTGCTGAATCTACAGGACAAGTATTCCGATAGATAATTGGGATACTTATAGGAACTTACTGTGCACCACCGAAAGGCATTTATTATTAATATTCGTTTGAAAGCTGACTCCAACAAGAACTATTGATAATAGACACTGCGCACGATGTTGGTGATAATTTTGGTAACGTCAAAAAGCGACGTAAATCCCCGTGAAATATCAAATTAACGTCCGAGTAATGCACACGTTGATGTTTGCTCCGTCATACTATATTTTATAAATTATTTAATTTTTTATAACCCGGTAGGACATGAAAGCTATAAATAAAGAACATTCATAATGTAAAACTCGAACTTCCCGTGTGGTAACTGATATTCAAGTTATTTTTCCATGTGTGTGTGTGTTGTTGTTTGTTTGTTTTGTTTTTTTTTCAACAACTGTGATGATTGTGCTTTTAGTTTTAGGCAGAAAGAAAGTTACTTGTTTTACTGTAAACACAATGTATTTGTATTTATATTTTGGTTTTTTATTACTCATTTATATTTGTATACTTCGGTTTCGGAATGTTTTTGTTTTTATTTTTGCATTGGACAATTTTCCTATCTATTCAATATACGCAAGCGTTCATTCACACAAGTTATGTCTCCATATAAGATCTTGCCCAACAATTTTTTCGTGACCGACCATTTAATTTAAGGGTCTTCTTTTCGTGAGCAGCGCAAGTTCGCTGAACTCATTTTAATTTTTCATGCAGTTATTTGTGTTTATACAAAAAATGAATAACGTATCTTCCAAATATTTTGCTCTTTAGACTCCTTGTTAAAATATGTTTCATCTAAAATCAGGTTTAACATAATATTTTCATAAGAATATCAGACCCTATTGTAAATTTAATTTTTCTTTCAATATAAGTATTATTAGTTCTATTATGCCGTGTTCGGGCGATGATTTTTTTATTGTTTTGAGTGTTCTTCTGGTGAAACTCCAAGCACATTCACGCTTGCAACAATATGGCTGTCCTCAAAGGGAAACTAAAGTATTAAATGTGATAGACAGTCTTGGAAATTTGACTGTCGACAGGAGTTCTGTTTGGCACCCAAAAAGAATATGCATATTCCGCCAACTAAGGGATTTCTGAGTGTACATTCAGTTAAATAAATAGTTACTTTCATATTATTTTATTGAAAATAAGCAAAAGGATTTGACACAAGTTATATACATGTACAAATAAATAATTATTCAGGCAATAAATGTAATTTGTTTTCGCATAGCTCTGTCCTTTGCTAATTTTGGCTTTACTATTTAGATCATATTGGTAATTTGTTCTATGTCAGCTTTTACACGTATTTCCATATATGGATTTCCATATGGATCAATGAGATCTGCACTGAAGAGACTTAAGTTGTCGTAATGCGCAAATGCGGAAACTAAATTAACAGTAACTTCGATATTTTGTTTAAGAAATAGATTATTTCAAGCGGGCTCTATGCCAATTGGAACATGGGCAGACCTTATATTTGTCAATATTTTATACCGAGTAATAGCGAGGTATAAAATGAAGACAAATATAAGGTCTGACCATGTTCTGATTCGCATAGAGCCCAATTGCAATAATCTATTTCGATTCTAATATATTTAACAAGAGTTTTGAAATTTCGAAGCGGCTCTAACAGAGCAATATTGCACTAGAATTGAAATATGTCGGAAAACGGCATACAAACACACATAAATGGACACAGAAAATCTATATTCGTTGTTTTATTAATACAAGTGGCTCATAAACTAATGAATTAATACAAATAATCTGTTATAAAACATATAAAATACGGATATTTTTAAATCGAAGTGGGTATAATAGTAAGCTGGTTGTATTTCTGATTTATATGACTGCTTAGTTAGTCAAAATAAAAAGAAAAGAAAGGGAATAAAACTCATATTTATAATTTTGTCAACGTTAAAAAAAAAAAAAAAAAAATACATTTAAAACGTAGAGCATGATATGCAACATAGATAAGATTTCATATCAACAACACATTCGTTGCTAGGTTACGGTTATGTCAATTTCAGTTCCGAGTAACTGTTGTAAATTTCTGTTATTGTCATTATTTGATGTGGATTTTTTGGTGATTCAATATTCAAAACTTATTTTATTTACACAAAATAAAATGAATATTGAGTAAATAAAATGTGAAATTGTACATTTCGAATGTCCTTTTGAAAAATAATATACGCATGTGCGAAAAAATATTGTTGGATATAGAATATATCTTTGTGTCCAAAGCGAAAGAAGAGAGTCATATTAGAATAATAAAAAGTTACTACATTTTAATTAGGTATAAATAAATAAAGCTGTTATTTTGTTGTAATCATTTTGAAAGTGAGATATAACTTTAATTTTCTTAAATATGTTATAGTAGTCCGGAAAAGAGCTGCTTGTCACAAATGATCACAAATTCCTTCCTTTTCAATTTTTCATGCCTGAAACTGAATAAAGGGATATGGAGTAAATGTACATGGGAAAAAATCCCTGTGATTAAGTAAATGGAATAACGCCATTAGTGTTGTTCTTTATCTTAAAGTCACCATGAGGCCTTCACCAAAGAGCAATCTCTCTTACCTCAGTAAGTTCAAGACGGCCCCTAGCATGGGTTTTAGCGGGATTCACTTCCTAAACAACGCTACATCCATGTTCACCGTTTCACATTCTTTTTATCATGGATGCTGGGTCGTCAACAAGCATAACAAATCGGGCAAAAAATTTTTACAAATCCGTTGACCGACAAAGGGACTAATCGACAGCACAACATATAAACGTTCACAGGACACTCATGAAAACTTGGCAAGTTAAATCGGGAGATGTGGGCAATATATTTACATATTGCCAGGAAAATAGTAATTTTTTAAAACAAGCCAAATGTTGAATTTTGATAGTGTATTCATACGAGAAATTCTCACATGAACAAGTACACCATAACTGACATAATAAAGAGAATACACCTCAAGCACGGGGAATCTTTTTACGAACTCCACAACTGCATGCACGACAGACAAACTCTACGGTAAATGAGCAAATAAAGGGGTATGGAGTAATTTTTTATGTACTTGGGAAAAATCTCTGTAAATACATAATGCAAACGTATATAAAGGTTGTCAAAACTTCCTCTCTTGTCTCTTCCCAACGATCTCGACACATTCTTTCTTCTAAATAAGACTAAATAAGCATCCCGTTATCATGCATTTTCTTGAACTTTTGTTTGGGTTTTGTCAATCAGGACTCGATGACCGATCTTAAGGTGCACAAAGTTATTATAATGGTTTAATACGGGACTTTCGAGATAGGGACTCTCGTTTAATTGAAGGCGGAAACGATCGCCTCGAATAACAGTAAGAAGGAATATTTGGGTTTTAAACCCATTTAAATGAATATAAATCACTCTTAGCTCAACTGTGTTCAATGATTCCCTCCAATGTATTGATGTATTGATTTTTTACGTATAAAAATAGAACTGTTTCCGGAATGATCACGATTCAAAGGTCCCATATTTTGCATGGTCCAGATGCAATCTTTACTGGATCTTATGGTAGGTAAATCATTGGCCAGAGTGTATGTCTGATAACAGCCGTTGAGCTGGTGCTGTTTTGGAAGAAGTGTGTCCATATCATATATTTGTATATATATGTGGTCTGACTGGCCTTGTTGATGTGCATTGGCAAGTCTGGAGACCCACTCCCTCTCCTCTAGAAGTTCCCCCACCCCTAAGAAGTCTGTGGTGTGCCTCTGGCTCTGGCACGGTCTATCATTTGTACATTACTTTCTTTACAGCCTTCTTTGAATTTGGGTTGTTCCTTTTGCTCCTGTTAAAATGGGGAGTGAAATTTTAACCCAAAGACGCCCTTACATTATGTTTTAGCAGATAATTTGTCGTGCAAATAAGATAATAATGGTTAATATGTCGAGCGGACGAGAAAAAAGAAGTCATATCTAAAAAAACGAAAAAAAAATCTAACTAAAGAAAATGACAAAAGAATTTTTATTCACTTTAGAGAGTAGTAAAAAAATCTCAGTTCATGAAACTGTTAGATTTAATAAATCGTCCTTCACAGCTTGAAAAAATCAAGCTCAACCCGACTCAAAATTTTGAAGTTACGGAATCTGATGCACAAAAATTATACGTTTTTCTGGCGTTTTTGTTCGTTTTTATTTATTTGTTTTATCTTTGTCATGATGATGCAATTTTTATTACATACGAAGTGCAGTGTTTGCGGATTTCTATACCCTTGTGCCTTACCGAGGCGATATATAGTGAAATGCATCCATCCGTCTGCATCCCTCACACATTGTTCTCTTGGAATCAGCACAATTTTCATCGGGAAAGATTGTGTTACACTGTTCGTCTTTTTCGAAATTGCTGTGTTTTCGGTTAAATTTGTTTTCATGTTTTCTGGTCATTTTAACTTAAAATTTGGTATCTGCTTATATATTTATATATATATTAATTCGGAAAAAAATCTGTTTATAAATAAATTCGAATCGAGCGAATTAACACTCTCAGGGTACAAACTTCAATAACGTCACAAAAAATGCTGTATAACGATTTTTTGCGGTTTTGACGTTGATGGGACATTTTGGTAGACCACCAACAAAGACGTATATCAAGAGCACTGTAGATATCTATCGACTGAAGTTTGTATTATATGAAGTAATAGTACGAGGAATTTTATGAAATGGGTACAGTTTGTCCAAATTCTACAACTATGAGGTGTTATTTCATTTTGTGTTCTTATGTTTTCATTACTTTCGAGAAAAAAATCGCATGCAGATGTGAATGGGACATTTTGGTAGACTATATAAAAGTGGTCAGAACTCCGGTAAAATTTAGTATAGAAGATTAAAAATTTCAAATATTTCTTTTTTTCCTTTGGAAATTAAAAACATATTAAAATAGTTGGTTTGTTTATTTAATAAATAATTCTTTTGTCGATTTTTTAAGATGTACCCTTCATATTTTATAAAAAGGACGTTACTTTTTATTTTGTGACATAATGCACAATAATGCGTTTTTTCTTTGTAAGAATTTCCATTTCGCTTTAAACATCACAGGTTTTGCATTAAATGTTGTTCAACTAATCAGAGTACCATAATAAAGCGTATATGATATAGACCAGCGTACATTTTTCTTCAATAATTTTTTGTTTGCATCCATCTCTGTACCAAAAAAAATGCTGTGAGACGTGCGTTCCTTTTGATTGTACGTGGACCTGTTTTTGAAAAAGAAAGGTTTTAGACAACAGCAGCATACATTTTCCCATGAATTTATTTCTGTATATATTAAAGTAGTTAAATAAGAATTCCGTGATTTTTGGGATCAAAATGAATGTTAATTTGACAATTCTTTCACAAGTTATAGAAAACGATCGAAAAATTTTTATCTAGGTCTACATGGTGTATGATCATTCAAAGGGTCTACATGGTGTATGATCATTCAAAGGGATGCACAAAACATCTACCGTTTCAAATTGCGAATTTTCTTTTCTGCCCTCACAAATCTATCACGTTTCTCTTTCAAAAGGAGGAAACATGAGGATTCTACCTCTTTCAGATTGTCCGGGAGGAGTATTTCATGTTTGAATGAAGATTCTATGTGTTACCGGTCTACATGGTTAAAATGTTAAAATGACGTCGAAGTGCCAATATCGGTGCAGTTTTTTTACATAGCTATCACTAAAAATAGCTTATTTTTTTGTCCCAACACTTATTCAACGTTATTGAAAGATATTTCACACTTTCAATTATTTGTTTTTTGTATTTTATTGTTTTATTCCACATTTAAAAGTTAATATCATACGATTGTTTCCAAACGTCACCAACACCGCGCGCAGTGTCAATAGCATTTAAGTATAGTGTGGAAGAACCGAACCGTCAGTCTAAATAAGAACAATCAAGGGACAACCGCAACATCGGAAACACCGAAAAAAGGACACCACATTGGTACGAGACTGAAAAGAAAAATGATATTAGGTTCTCCGGGAGAGTAAGCATCTCCTTCTTCTAATAAGACACCCACCGTGTATAACATGCCAATTTCGGTAGTTAAGTCAAAAATAGTTGACAAAAAAGAACAAACTTTAGCTCTAAAGGGAAAGATCTGTTGTCATCTGGGAAACATATATCCTTTAGCGGTCCATGAGATCGTTATCTCGACCGTAGAACTTCTGTAGTGATGACTGCCAAGTTATGGGTAACATACCCTTGCTTAAGTAGCCTATTTGTATTATATAAGGTCAAGATTATCCTTAAATTGAGAACTGTTAATTGTAGGATCGAAATGTTTTTACCAGAAACTGAAATTAAATTACATCATATAATTGCTTTTAGGATTATCTTCACCTCATATACCAATATGAACTATATAAAAACAAACTGAACCCTTTTTCGGAAGATTCCACCTGAAGACATTACGACTAAGCTTTGTTCTATTCGGAGAAGATCTTTTTTAGTGTTTTCCACTAGTCGTCATCGATGAACAGACTTGCCTGAGGTACAAAGTAAAGACCATTCATATTTTGGTTCTAATATAACCCAGTGGTTTCTTGAATCTTTTAATGTGTTTACCCTGGGTGCTTTCCCTGACGGCCATCTTGGATGAGGAATGGACCTGCCTGATATATTTAAAGACCAATGTGACTTAGTTTGATTCTAGATTGGCCAATAGTTACAGAGGGTCTGAAGTTAAGCTATGTTCCCTGATTGCGGCCATTTTGGATGAGGTACCAATTTCTTTTATACCCTTTTCAAGGGGACCACGTAAAAACTATTGTGACTATAGCTCTTTTCAAAAAGTGTTGTTATCTTTTCCTGGATTTGAACTCTCCCATCAAATGGCGGTGCAAACATTGTTCACTTCCGGTTATCACTCGTACGGTTGTCTAACAATACACAAGTTAAACCCTGAATACATTTTAATTATAACAAAATTAGTGCAATGTCACAGTAAACCACAGTAAACAATGACATTGTGATTTAAATACGAACAGTTTTATGAAACTGTGTTCGTGTTGGGTTGTTAACCGAAACTGTTTATCTGTATTTGCCGAAACCGAAGGGCGGGCCAATTTTTTTTAAAAGGCCTATAAGTTTGGTTCTAACTTAGCAAGTAATTTCAAAGAAGAAGATCTATGAATATGTTTACCAAACGTTCCAATTGTACACTATTTAAACCCCTGGCGGACATGAGTTTGAAAGGGAACCACCATTGTTAAAATGTTTGCTTCCAATATACCCAAAGGTTTCAGAGGAGATCTTTGAATGAAATATTAACGACGGAGGGACGAAAGACGCCAAGTGATAGGAAAAGCTCACCTCGGATTAAAGGCGTTCAACTGCGTGATTTAATTGAGGACACGCACTCAGTCTTACTCGAGCACCTTTTTCCCCTGTTTTATTGGGATCCCATCAATTTTTAGTCCACATTTTCTCTTGACCCCTTTTTATCAATGTAATGGATCCTTACTTTTTTTCAAAATTCCAACCAAGCCTCACCCCAAAAAATAAATTGATGCTCTCTAAAATTCTTAATTTGTAGTAAATCATTTGTAGTAAATAAAATGTATACGTACCCTTACAATCTTTACCCCTGGCCAAAATTTGTGTTTAATGAAAAACAGCAAATCAAAGATTGTGATCCCCCGCTACCCCTTTTGGACCCCCTACACTTGTGAAAAAGACAAGTGTTTTTTAAACTAAATTTCTTTCTGTTGAAACAATCATTGTTACTGTAAAACACCAAAAAGATAAGGTTGCTAGGTAGAATTTCAAAAAGTACAGGTTTCTAAGAATTTCAGAAAATTTACAAAAATTAGAATCCAAGTTTTTTGCAACCTGACTGTTGAAAATCCTCGTTTCTACTGTAAAAAAATAAAATATATGGTTGCTAATTAGAAATCCAAAAAATAACAGGTCTTTGAGAGTTTGGGGAAATTTACCAAACTTAGAATCAAAGATTTTTGCAATCGATCACTGAAACTATGAGGCATCAAAACGATATGGTTGCTAGGTAAAATTCCGAAAAGTAATTGGTATTTGAGAGTTTCAGAAAATTTACCAAAATTAGAATTAAAGATTCTTGCAACCTGACATTTGAAATTCCTCATTATAACTCTAAATAATTGAAAAAGATATGGTTGCTAGGTAGAATTCCAAGAAAAATAATGGGTCTTTGAGAGTTTCAGGAACTTGACCAAAATTGGATTCAAAGTTTTTTTGCAATCTGACCATTGAAAATGATCATTAAAACTATAATGAACCAAAAAAGATATGGTTGCTAGGTAGAATTCCAAAAAGTAATTTGTCTTTGAGAGGTTCAAAAAATTTACCAAAATTAGAATCAGTTTTTTTTTTGCACTCTGATTATTTAAAATGATCATCACTACTGTAGGGAATTGAAAAAGATCGGAGTGCTAGGTGAAATCCCAAAAATAGTAGGTCTTTGAGAGCTTCAGGAACTTGACCAAAATTGGAATCAAAGTTTTTTGCAATCTGACCATTGAAAATGATCATTAAAACTATAAGGCGTCAAAAAGATATGGTTGCTAGGTAAAATTCCAAAAAGTAATTGGTCTTTGAGAGTTTCAGAAAATTTACCAATCCTAGTGTTCATACTACCTGATGACACCAAAAATTTGCTTAATTATAAAACTTCATGTTGGAATTTCAAAAATTATTAGCCTTTGACATTTTCAGGAAATTTACCAGATTTGGAACCGGTCTCTAAATTCTAAGAGCTTGGAACGGATCTAAAGAGCAATTCCAATAATTCCTCATGAAAATATAAACCACAAAATCAAAATTGTACATAGAGTTCCAGTCGTTCTGATGAGTACTGATTGTTTTACATTTTTGGTCCCTTAAGTGCATGCCCCAAGGGGTCATACCAAAAGTCCGCTATCATCAGTAAATGAGATGCATATAATCGAACTTGCATAAAAAGTTTCAGCTTCCAAACATGAATAACGCAGAAGATTTTGCTTATTACTGAATATCTTAAAATTTAAATCCGCTCATTTTTCCGCCCTGAGGGCAAATTTCAAAATTCCGAAACCTTCGGCACAGACAACTTTTATAGTGTTACTTATACCCTTATTACAAGGTTTCTGCGATTTAAGGTGTAAGAGGAGTTCCAGCGGAATCGATTTTGTCGTTTTTTTGGACCCCCTAGAGGCCATGCCCTGAGGGGTCATACCAAAGTTCCGACACCCTCTGTGACGTTGCTACGTAATATGTGAGTCGATATCCGAGTTTCAACTTTCTAGCCCAAATGGCCTTAGAAATTTCTTCAATTATTGGATATCGCGAAAATTCGTTTTCGCCCATAATTTGCCCAAGGGTGTTTGACCTAAATTCCGAACTCACAGTGCGCTACTTCTGATCATACTCTAGTATGGTGCCAAGTTTCAAATTCGTATCTCTTATAGTTCCAGAGCTATCGGGGAGCATTACAAACGCACGTACGTACGTACATACATACGGACTGACTGCACTACATAATCCCCCGCTTTCGCTAAGCGGGGGATAATTAAATCTGTTTAGATCTGTATATGCATATGAATTTCAAATATGAATAAAATTAATTAATTGCCTCGCCATCGGTAGATCCAGCCAGTAAAAGGGGAGGATTTCGAGTTAACTTCTTCAGGTGTTGGGGTCAATTCTTGCCTAAATTCTGTAGAAATTAAATATTTCCCCAAAAAAAGGGTTCCAACACCTGGCACCCACTATTGATCGTCCATTATCCACCGTCATTGGCGGATCCACAAGGGGGGGGGGTCCGGGGGTTTGAACCCCCTTCTTTGGACAATCCTGTATTTTTTAATGAATATTTTGATGTTTTACCAAGAAATCCCCCAAACCTTTTCGCGCCTCGCTCCGTTCGTCGAAATTTCATTTCACTTCTAATTTGAACCACCCTTTTTCAAATTGCCTGGATCTGTCCCTGTATTCAGGAAAAAAATAACAGCAATCAGTCATCACTCCATAAGAAACATTGAAACAAAGTTTTAATAAATCCATTTTGTGGTTCTCTAAATGACTTTTGTGTGCATTTTAATACAGACCAAATCTAATCTAAGTTTCCAGCTGCCCGCTATTTTGAGTAACTTTCGCCGCCAAATTAAAAGCACCTCATTAGCATATTATAAGAACCATTGCCAGGTTTGGTTCATTCAGCCGACCTCTAGAAGAAAATCATAACAAGTATATCACATTGCGGCCATTTATTATTAGGGAAATGTGCAAGTTTAATATTAATCCTTGTGGCGATTTTCTAGAAGTAGACCGAAATGACAAAGTTACGACGGACGGACGACGGACGCAAACTGAATCCATGCAGCAATGAATTCCCTAGAAGATCACTGAACAAAAAAGTTACGACTGACGAACGACGGACGCACTCTGATTTCTTCAGTTCGCCATGGCAAAGCGAGATGAGCCTATGAAGAAAATAGACTTCTTAGAAAGACAATATCATAGGAAGAGATCGAAATGAAGATTCTATTATGGAAAGAAAAGCACCAGAGATAATTACCGGGAACACCTGAATTTGGTGTGAAGTAGATCAGAATTAAAACTTTAG
>MJUU01069673.1:3302-37292 GCA_002080025.1 Modiolus philippinarum | reverse complement strand
TGAAATAAGGTAAAGATTAAGAAAGTATTTTTACAAAAAATTGTAGAAATTTGCACAAAAACACTGTTTTTGCTCTTAATTATGGAAGAAATAATGTTTTTAATGAAGTGATAGCAGGGAATTTTTCTAAAGCTTAAAAGAGAAAAGTTAACCAAAGAAGATGTGAACACAGAATTTAAAGGGAAATAACCAATAAACCATATGGCATGGAAAAAACTGGTGTAAAACGGCCAATAAATCATACACAGGCCTTTGGATTTTCTTCAAAATTTTAGATTATGTAGATCTTGATATGCTGAACATAATTTACACTTCACCTCTATCTGTTACAGTTCTTGAAATAAAAAAATAAAAAATGCACAAATTTTGAAAAAATTACGGAAAAAGGGCTATAACTCTCAGACGGGTTTTCCAATTTTCTTCAAAATTGCAGAGCAGATAGATCTCGGCATTTTGACCAATTTCACTCCACGTCAGATTTTTAATATCTGCAACGGTTTTGGAGTTATTTGCCAAAAACAGCATTTTACCCCTATATTCTATTTTTAGTAACAGCCGCCATGTTGTTTGGTCCTCGGACTAACCGTACACGTTTTTTAAACTACATACCCTGGTGATGACCCATGCCAAGTTTGGATTTAATTGGCCCAGTGGTATCAGAGGAGAAGATTTTTAAAGAAACGACGGAAGGACGACGGACGACGGACGCCAAGTGATGGCAAAAGCTCACCCTGGCATAGCCAGGTGAGCTAAAAAATCGTAAATTGTAGACGAAGTCGTGATTTTCTCGTATCTGATCCCATTTCCTTTAATTCAAATCTTTGCGAACAATTTTAGTCGAATCAAACATATGGACGACCAAACTAAAATGGCTTATAGTTTGGTAATCCATATATATTAGTACAGACTTTGTCTTATGGCCTTTATATAATTACTCTATATCCCTTTGTTGCCTATTATAGTAATATTTTACGAAAGGATATGGAGTAAATGAACATGAGACAATAACGCATATGTTAACTCCAACTGCAATAAATTTTAATGAGCTATATGGCCATTTCGGAAATAAATTCCTCATCAGCAGCACTAGTACCTAAGCATAGGAAATCCACGATTTAAAAAATGTTAAAAAACGCATAAAACCAAACAAAGCCCAAATAATCAGTTATATCAAATATAGTTAAAGACAAAACTACGACGGAAGGAGTTAAACTTTAATTTTAGAATTTACATAAATTTAGATAATAGTTATAAACAAAGTGTACACATGAGATATAATCTCATGTACGAGTACATCATATCTAAGAAAAATAAAGAGCATACATCTCAAACACGCGGAATTGTTTTACCAACTCCACACTGCATTAAAAGAAAAACTCCTGTATTCAATATTAAGCTTTATAATTAACACCATGTTTCTGTTGACTCGTCTACATAATGTTAGCGAAACCTGAAATGGTTGCCGACAGGTGTGTCTAGCTCACAAAGACACACCCGTCGACAACCATTTCAGGTTTCGCCAACATTCCATAGAAGACATGAGCATGACAGTCCTTACTCAGGTTGACAGTTCACGACAACAGCAACAACAGTTACAACAACAGTTACAACAACAGATTATATTCACTCTGGGTACCCAAAAACCCCAAAGGTATAAATGTAAAAACTAGTGTTTAATGTACAACCCTTGGACTGGTTCTTCAATTTTATTTATTTTACTTTACATTTCAATACTTTTTTGATATAAATTTTCTTTTGAGTAATTTTTGTTTCGTGTTTAGGGCTAAATTTCCTACTCCTACCCATTTGGATTTCTTCAACTATTGGGCTTTACTCCAAACAATGAATGTCAAATTTATTTTACCTGTAAACAATTAACTGCTAACTGTAAACATTTAATTTATTTTACCTGCATTCTTTCACGGCCCTTTGAAGACATCAATGTCGATGATCTTGGCCAATCCCAAACTCTGTCTTCTAGTTTTTTAATCAAATTACGTTTTGATATGTATATATATATATTTTGTTTTTGTTTTACCTTTTATCGCAGTTCGACAAGAATTTTAACTTGTTTGTTTATCTAATGTAACGAATAAACTAATAGACTTTGCATTTAGGAGAAACATCTCTTAAAATGAACAGATGTTTTCAGAATTTGAGCTGTAGAAGCTTTACTTTTGCAGGATAAAAAGAGAGCATGTGTTATTTGTTTTGTACCTTTGCTGTGTTGTCTTCCCTACAAACATAAAAAGCAGATTGTCAGTTGATAGTCAATATATGTACATTTGTACATTGTTCAATGGTGAAAAATCGATGTTATTTATCTTTGTGATATACTGTGAAAGTACTATTATTCGCGGGGTTCCAAATTTTTAGGATTTTGTGATCGACTGAAACCACGAAATTTAAAACAGAACTAAATACATATTTTTACCTCAAATTTGATAGAAATGGCACTAAAACACCATTTCAGACACCAACGAAGCAAGAAAGGAAACCAATGAGTAAAAGTACTTTCACATTTTTTTTGTGAGAATTCAAAAAGAGGGTCAACAATTGAACAACAAGATATTGGGGTTCTATTTCAGTTTCTTTTAATATTTAAATATCACTGACAACTAAGAAGGATATGCTTTTAGAAGTAATTTGTATGTTCTACACTTTCTCAAACTGCAGTGGAAATGACAAAGTATACGAATATAGAATATGTGGTACCATTAAAGCTGTGTAAAATTCTAAATGTCAGAAGAAGACAATATTATCACATTGCTTTACAACATGACATTGTAATTAATTTCGATAATTTCTGTAATCATTCCTGTCAGAAGAAAGAAAATAAGATATAGAACATACACATGTAATAACTCAGAAAAGAACTAAAACAAGTAACAATAATAACTCATGATAAAAATTTACAGCAAAGCTTTGTTAGACATGTTCTTTGTAATATTTGATAAATTGCCATAAAACTACATTCATTGATAACTCAAGTAGGGCTTGCTATATGGTGTGAGGTTCCTCACTGTGTTGAAGACCGTACGGTGACCCCTAGATGCTTTGTTTTGGGTCGTTTTAACCTGGATATGGGATGTTGTCTCCATGACATTTACCCCATTTCCTTTCTTTTTTCATAATACAAATTGACAGTAAAGCTATGTTAGACATGTTGTAACTACATTCATTGATAATTCACGATACAAATTTACATTAACGCTATGTTAGACAAAATCTTTGTTATATTTGATAACTTGCAATAAAACTACATTCATTTATAATTCACAATATGTTGTCTCCTTGACATTTTCCCCATTTCCTTTCTTTTTTCATAATACAAATTAACAGTAAAGCTATGTTAGACAAGTTGTAACTACATTCATTGATAATTCACGATACAAATTTACATTAACGCTATGTTAGACAAACTCTTTGTTATATTTGATAACTTGCAATAAAACTACATTCATTGATAATTCACAATACAAATGAACAATAAAAATATGCCTTAGGTTCTTAACATTTACTTAACCGACATATGTGTTTTCTTATTGTGGATTTTTTTCCAATTAGGTTTAGCACTAAGATTTTTCTTGCGTTATCCTCAAAGAATCACGCAAATATTTCATTATGTTAAAAAAATGGATAACAGGAAACACCTACAATGGCCGAAAATTTTAATTACATGCAACAATTTGCAAGGGAACTACACAAGGAAAACACCTATAAGACAAAAGACAAACGTAGACAACGATAGGAACTCGGGACAGCAAGACTTTGTACCGACACTAGCAAAAGCCAGCGGTAGGGTTAAACCGGTTTATGGGTACCCAAAATATGTGCAGGTTTATTATTAAACCATTCAATCGAACATAAGGTTCTGGGTTGGTACATTTTTTTATACGTAAAGTAAGTGAGAACCGAACCGTCAGTCTATTCCTTTCACGATATAGGGTACAGTTAACTTATTTCTAGATAAACTACAAATATATACATACATATAGATTGAATTTGCAATTTAACAATGCGATGTAAATGTATTATAGTCGGGCCTTACATTATATTTTCGGGATGTAAAATATTAATCAGTTGTTTATACTATATTAATTAATTTAAGTGAAAATCGATAGGAAATTCCAGTTTCACATTAAAGAATAAATAAGTGAATGATTACGTACCTAGATCTTTTATTGTATATTGACGAAGATGGACGTTTGAAATCTACGCTATATGACAAGCGTGATGATTTCAATTTCCTCATTGTGAACTCTCCCTTTCTTAGCAGCAATATACCTACCTCTCCAGCCTATGGAGTGTACATTTCACAGTTGATTCGTTACTGTCGAGCTTGAAGTTTGTACAGTGATTTTTTGAACAGAGCAAAAACACTGTCCCAAAAGCTGCTTAGTTAGGGATTTGTTCAACCTTTGTTAATTTCATCCCTCAAGGAATTCTATGGCCGTCACCATAACATCATTGAAGATATGACGTGTCAGTATCCCAAATGAAAGTGGACATTTTCAGCTAGATTCACGTCTTCCCGGATTTGAATACCGACTTTGACATTTTCCCGGATTGAATCACTTACAGTGTGACGGGTGCTGTTAAAAGAGCAGGACATGCTTACCCTTCCGGAGCACCTGATGTCACTCTCAGTTTCACTGGAGTTCACACTGTGAGTGCCTTTGTTCTGAATGTTGTGGTTTCTGGTTCTGTGCTTTGTGTCTGTCTGGCGTCATTGTTTTTGTGTCTAACGTCATTGTTTTCTGTGTTCTCGTTTTTGCCCTGTCTTTGGACTTCGATTTTTGTGAATTTCACCCCTTTGTTCCTTCGGTATTCTACTGCCGTTGTTTCAATTGGCAAGAAACATAAATATGACATTGACAGTCAAATATGAAATGTATACACATTACAAAAAAACAAACTATGTGTATTTTTAGCAAACATATGTCTCCCTTTAATATAATATTTCGACAACAGATAATGCAGGAATATTCCAAATATGTGAGGGGAATACAATGAAAAACTTACATTTTAATATAGTTTTAAGTCTAAAGTTCTAAAAGTTTTTATTAAAAAAACCAAGAAATAAGACAGGACCCAAAAGCTAAATATCGTAAGTCAACGTCATTTGCTTGTAGCAGTTATGGTAAAAAAAGGTGATATGAAGTTCAGTATCTAATGATGGTAGGCCCACAAACAAAATATCAAAATCCTAAGTAAAATGTAAAAGTAATTGCCAACACTTAAAAATGCAGTTTTTTTTATTGAAAAGCCAGAAGTGCAAGTAAGTGAGAACCGAACCGTCAATCTAAAAGCGAACAATCCAAGGACAATGGCAACACCAGAAACAAAAAAGGCAGAAAAAAACAAAGACACAACATGGGTACAGCATAGAAAAGAAAAATGAAGACACTCACACACAAAGATGAACAACACGGACCCAATATAAAACCATGGGTGAGATCAGGTGCACCGGTAGAGTTAGCATCTCCTGCTTCTTATAAGACACCCGCCGTGTTGAACATGTCAAATCCGGTAGTAAAGTCAAATTCGGTAGAGGAAACAACAATTAAGCTTTGAAGGGAAAGATCTGTTGTCATGTGGGAAACAGATATCCCATAGCGGTCCACAAGATAATGATGTCGACCGTAAAACTTCTGGAGGGATGACTTCAAGTTTTGGGTAACGTACCCTTGTTGAAGTAGCATATTTGTGAGCAACCGGGCTCTGTCAAGGAAGTCACTGTATCGAACACAGGCTCTTGAATAGCGAATGAGCTGGGAGATGTAAACTCCATATGCCGGCGCTTTTGGGATGTTGCTACAAAGAAAAGGGAAGTTTACTATTGGAAAGGTGAAGTCATCGCGTTTGTCGTACAGCTTAGTTTGAAGTCTCCCTCTGTTGTCAAGGTCACACGAAGAAAAAATGGTATGCTAAATATCTTCTAGTCTAGGTGAACAAATAAAAAAGTATAGCCAACACTCAAAGGTCAAGGTAACACAAAGTTAACTATTGTACTTGATACATCTTTTCATAATGAAAGACCCTCATTATAATTATCGGAAGGCCAGGTCAAAAGATATAAAAAGTTATGGTCGACACTTAACAGGGCAATTATCAAATATAAAAGTCAAAGGTCAAAGGTAAAAAATGAAAAAGTTGTGGCCCAGATAAGTAAACACTAAAAATGGTTATTTGAACTCACAGCCATAGACCAAGGTCACATTAGGTCATCATGGCACGAGACACATCTTATACTGATAGACCCAGAAGCCAAATAGAATAAAGAAGATAACAGGAAACGCCTACAATGGCCGAAAAACAGTCACAAAGTAACAAGGAACTGCACAATAAAGAAACCCAATAAAAATACAAAAGACAAATGTTAACAACGATAGGAAGCCGGGACAGCCGGACTTAGTACCGGCACTAGCAAAGCCAGAGATAGGGTTAAAGTGGTTTATGGGTACCGAAACCTCCCCTTTTTCTGTCCCGTGTCCCTATAGTATACAATGTAATAAACATACGAATAAAACCCAAAACAGATAAACTACTAACTCACTGACCGCAATCTTAAAAAAAAGAGGGACAAAACGTAATTTTGAAAGATGGGTCAAGGAGTACTCGCCGCTAAACTGCCGGCTAGCTCAAGGAGCCTAGTCTGCTGGTAAACCACTGTCGCACTACGGAAGAAAATCAAACTCAAAACTTCAAGATGGGTTTGGTAAAGAGTCATCATGTATTTCAGTAGACATCGGCAGTATCAGTGAGAGGCCAGTATAAGTGTAAGATCCCAAAGCTAATTTAATGGACACGTCCAGAATATCCTGTCTATATCCCCCATTGCGTAAAGAATGTAAATTACGTCCCAGATTTTTTTCTGGATTTTTAATGAATTTTTGGCATTTTTAACAACATTTCCGTAAGATCGGGGATGACAAATGCCCTTAGTAATAAGCTGTTTTCGAGTGACATTATATTTAGATATCAAATGTTCCTATCTTCGATGAAACTTTTTAAATCTATTTAACAATTTATGAAATTTGAAACCTTGCTGCAAAAGTTTGGAAGTGATAGTAAGGTAACGTTCATTAAAGTCGTCTAGAGCAGAACAAACGTCTGCGAATCGTACCAGTTGAGAAATATAAACTCCGTAGTATGGGGCTAGAGGAACATCCCCGTCAAGAAAAGGGAAATCAGTAATACTGAAATTAAAAGGTAAATTTTAGTTTTTATTTTACCAGAGTCAACGATGATAGTTAGATCCAGAAAAGGGCATTATTTGGAATCATTGTTAGCTTTATTAAGTTTCAGTTGTTGTGGGTAAATGATGTCGACATAATCTAAAAACTTGGGATTGTCAATAGTAAGGATATCGTCAATATACGTGCTGTTATTATTGAAAATAGAAATAATCACTGTTTGGTATGGTTCCATATTTTTTAAGCTTTTTCATGAAGTCACGTTCGTAACAGAAAAAGAAAAAGATCTGCAATGAAAAATGCACAATTTGTACCCATGGGAATTCCAATGACTAAGATATTCCGAATATCTTAGTCCAGATCAAAAGAGAAAAATGTTAGGCCCAGACAAGCAAAAACTAAAAACTCTTTTTCTCCCTCAAGGTCAAAAGTCAAGTTTACAGGACGGTCATTACAAAACATTTATAGCATGTACAGGACGGTATGATAAGATAGAGATCAAGACGAATCGGCGAGTATTTTGATTTTTGAAATCGAATACTTACGGATGTAGTACGAAGGTATTTTGCATTTCATATTTCTTGGGTTTTATCCATAATCCTATGTAATATATTTTGCCCAATAACACTAATTTTCTTCTTATGAAAGGCTTCATATACCTTCATTGCTTATTTCAGAAGCTCATTTATGGTCAGTAAGCAAAATGGCATAAGATTATAGATTCTAATTTCTTGTGAAAGTAACCAAAACATGCCACTATGTAAGTAAAATTCCAAGAGGGACTTTCCTCGTCATTTTTAACATGTGAAATATCTTGAAAACAAGGTCCATTAAATATTCCATTCTTTAGCTGAATTTGGTTCCATTTAAAGCATCAATTCAAAATCGTTGATTTTCTAAATTTCATCTTAATTCATCCCAAATAATGCTCGATTTTGTAATAATTAAAAAGAAAAAAAAAAAAACATCGGGAATGACAAGAACAGAGAAAAGATAGAAAAAATACAAAAATGCCAAAGTTGCAAAATAAACAGTTCATTGAGTTATGCTGTACAAGTGTTTCAAGGAGTATTATGCAGTTTTAATTTTAAAATTGACTTGATGATCGCCCAGTTTTGATATGTTGTAATCGTCCCCTAGCTTAGGACACTACTGATTTCGTAGGGCAAATGATGACAGTGATTGTAAGGGCATTTTGCCAAATATCCAAGAGCTTTTCTTGACTATTGACAATCTATGACGAGTAAAGACATGGATTTAGCGTTGTTCGACATCCAGAAAGGAATTCCCCTAAAACAAGTACATGGGGCCGTCTAACATCAAGATAAAGAACAACAATTATAGCGTTGTTCCATTACTTGATTCTACCATGCATTTGAAGAGACTTGTAATCCAAAATGGAAAGGTATGAAATAATCAGAAACAGTTTCTTAACAATCAGTGGTCACATTCCCTTTGCATAACTTGCACTGAGATTTGAAAAGAAATATAAGAACAAATGCTTAAAAATATAGTTCACTAAATAGCGAAATCCCGAATTTCCTGAAAAAAAAAATACCACCAAGAATTCAAATTCAGTTAGAAAAAAAACCTGGATACATGTTAAGTTCTTTTTTTTTAACAAATTGCAGCAAATCGAACTTATAACTGAATTGCTGACCCTTCTTCGTTTTGATTTCATCCCCTGACCTGCATATTTAAGTTAGGGGATTATGAATTTGCCTTCGTTTGTCCGTCCGTAATATGTGTGCCCGTCCGTCACGCCTTTTTTGTCGATATAATTGTAGGAATAAATGTTGCATATAGTCTGTACATGTGTTAATACGCAATAAGCTTTCAGAATTCTGATATTGGTCAAGATGAAAAAAAGAAGAAGCTCAAACGTGTTTAATTGATCTTTATGTAGGTGGATCCTACATTTTTATATTAAGGAATTGAAACTGAAATTTCGATTCGAATTCTATTTGAAAAATTATGAAACTCTCAAAGATCAATTATCTGTTTCGGTGCCATTAAATTTTCTTTGGAATTGAAAGGTCGCACCTACCTCATTCAACAACCCCCCCCCCACACACAAAAAACAAACAAACAAACAAAAACAAAAAACAAACGATAAAAAAGAACAAAAACAAAGAAACACACACACACACACACACACACACACACACACAAAACAAAAAAACCAAAAGCCAAAAACAAAGCACAACCACAAAATATGAACAGTCACAAGACTTCAGACCATATTTTAATCATCACCCGATTTAGTATTACTCAATACTGGAAATCAATAAGTAAATTGTCAAAGGTCAGACAAGCTTTTTTGGAAAACTTAGACTTCTAATGAAACTACATTCATTGATAACTCTAGATATGAATTTACAGTAAAGCTATATTAGACTAACTTTTTGTTATATGTGACACTACTGTCCATGTGCGAATCGAGAAATTCGTAATTCATGTAACATGCTATTTTCCGTTTATGTAAATTCTAACAGTTTTTCACGAAAATACACCTTTTCTCTTATTTTTACTGAAAGAAATTGTGTTAGATATCGAGAAATGGGTTTACGTTAAATCTATTCCGCATCCCTAACCTGTCCGATTTCATTTATAAAACAACGGCAGTAGAATACCGAAGGAACAAAGGGGTGACATTCACAAAAATCGAAGTCCAAAGACAGGGCAAAAACGAGAACACAGAAAACAATGACGTTAGACACAAAAACAATGACGCCAGACAGACACAAAGCACAGAACCAGAAACCACAACATTCAGAACAAAGGCACTCACAGTGTGAACTCCAGTGAAACTGAGAGTGACATCAGGTGCTCCGGAAGGGTAAGCATGTCCTGCTCTGTTAACAGCACCCGTCACACTGTGAGTGATTCAATCCGGGAAAATGTCAAAGTCGGTAGTCAAATCCGGGAAGACGTGAATCTAGCTGAAAATGTCCACTTTCATTTGGGATACTGACACGTCATATCTTTCAATGATGCTATGGTGACGGCCATAGAATTTCTTGAGGGATGAAATTAACAAAGGTTGAACAAATCCCTGACTAAGCAGCTTTTGGGACAGTGTTTTTGCTCTGTTAAAAAAATCACTGTACAAACTACAAGCTCGACAGTTACGAATCAACTGTGAAATGTACACTCCATAGGCTGGAGAGGTAGGTATATTGCTGCTAAGAAAGGGAAAGTTCACAATGGGGAAATTAAAATCATCACGCTTGTCGTATAGCTTAGATTTCAAACGTCCATCTTCGTCAATAACCTGTCCGTGCTGTTTTATCCGTAAAAAATGAAGATACAAGCCAGAAGTGCAAAATCGGATTATTTACTCAATAAAAGTAATTGTAACGGTATCTTATTTATAGGGAAGACTTCCTTAATCTGGTTCGGTAATTTGTTGACGGAAAATAAAACGATAAAATGCTTAATTCTTTATTTCAGAGCTACTCAAATTGCAGTCCATTTTACAAGAATGGGAATAAAATTTGGGTAATTGCTAGTGTTCATTGCTGTCAATAAAAATAATGGGTTATTATGTCTTCGGATTAGAGGACTTATTCAAGTTTTGTGCTAAGATCAGTTTCTAGACAACTAACTGCAGTCAATAATATTTGGTATTAATGTTTGTTTGCCAGACTTTAGTGTTTCTTCAGGTTTAAATTTAAAGTTAATTTTCTTAAATGTGTTTGCAGAGCATTATAATAGTGGATTTTTCGAATGTTCGAATTACAATTATCAACAAATTTCTAAAAAAGGATGGTGTAAACACATTTATATTATGTATCTGAAATATAGAGAGAAATGTTGCAGAGGTGAAAAAAAACGAACAATCCAGGGACAATGGCAACATTGGAAAAATAAAGAAACAAACACATAACATGAGCACGGCACAGAAATGAAAAATGACACGTATCTGAAATTTGATGTTTTGATATCAAAAAATATTTTCTGATATCAAAAATTTATTTTTGATATTTAGTAAAATGATTTTTGACATCATAAATAAAAACTATTTTCTGATATCAGACATTCATTTTTGATATCAGAAATTCGATTTTTACATGAAAAATTCGGATCTTCTGATATCAGAAAATATCTTTTGATATCAGAAAATTATTTTTGATATCAAAAAACTATTTTTTGATATAAAAACATCGAATTTATATTTCTGATACCAACATTTTTTTTTTCTGACATCACAAAATTAAATTTTTGATATCCGAAATTTATTTATTGATATAAAAAATTCCGAATTTCTGATATCAAAATATCGAATTTCTGATATCAAAATATCGAATTTCTTCTATAAAAAATTGACTTTTCTGATGTCAAAAATAGAATTTTCTTACCTCAAAAATCGATTTTTGATATCGAAAATTCAATTATATTTATATCGAGGATATCAAAAAATAGATTCTAATACCAAAAATAGAACAGAAATATATAGATTTTTTTTTATCAGAAAATCAGTTTTTGATGTCAGAAAATCAATGTTTTGATATCTGAAAATCATTTTTGGACTCTTAAATTTGACTAATCACCCCACTCACCAAGACCTAGGTACTAGTATTAAGGTGGTTCTTGCGTCTAAAACCACGCATGTGATAAAAATTGGAATTTGCCATTAAAATGTTGCAAAAATGATTTTGAAAAGTTCATTGATAATAGATAAAATTAAATTAGAAACATTTATGCTGCGAGTATGGAAAATATTTCACTTTTTGAAAAATTTTTATTTAATTAAGGGGAGATAATTCTAAAGGAATAATAATGGGAAATCACATTTTCACGATTTTTAAAAAAAAATATGATTTGTGACCCACATTTTTTATTTCACATTTCTAAAGTTATTTCTTAAACACAGTTTATACTACATTTCGTAGTATCAGGAATCAGAAACAAATTGTGGTGTGGCATAACATTTTTGAAGTATTTTCTCACACCAATTGTACATATGAGATTGGTAGCAATTTCTAAATAAAAATTTGTGTTGAACCAAATATTGTTCATGACGTACGGACAGACAGATGAACGTACATACACGTACAAGGGTAATTCAGCATTTCTCAACAAAATGTATGATCGGATGTTGGCTGTAAAACGAAAATTGCATATGGGCTAGAAATTTCCTATTTGGCTATAACATGTTCTGAAGGAAGTAATATTTAATGTAAAATGTATTCAGTTTGTATACTTTTGAGTTGATAAACAGCCTGTGTAAATTCTTACCAGAAAATCTGGTCGGGTATCGAATGAAAGGATAATTTGTACTCCAAAAGCGAGAGAAAACATTGACCATAACAAATAAACGACAGACAGATATAATATTGCCGATTAATCTTAGCAAATGTCTAAAGAAAATAAAAAATGGCATAATCTGTTAATAGTCATTCCTTATATGAATTAGTTTTTTATTTGATTACACCAGTTTTAAGTAGCAGTTGCCATAATGAACATGAATTGAAAGTAGCATTGACATAAATTACAGTCGCATCTTCTGATTCCATGGAAGTAGAGCATTGTAGTGTCAAAAAAGCATAGGCATATGAAAATCAACACTGAATACTGGCTATTTTTACTTATTTTTATAAGTTTTGAACAACGGACAGTCTTAAATCACACTTATTCATAAATATTGAAAAGCTTCGTTGTTCGATGTTGAACATCAATTATTTAAGTACAGAGGTTAGATAATTTCTCTACACACATTTTTAGGTAACTCACAAATTGTCAAAACTAATAAAAGTCAACATAACTACCCTTGTTCCATCAAATCATGCTATTTCGTCTAAACTTTTACCAAGAATACCTCTAGGAACATGAATAAAGATCGCTGGGTTACATGAATTAGGAATTTCTCGATTCGCACATGGACAGTAGTGTGTGATAACTTGCAATTAAACTACACTTATTGATAATTCACAATATAAATGTACAATAAAAATAAAAATATGCCATAGGTTGTTAACATTTATTTAACCGACATATTTGTTATGCTAATGTGCATTTTTTTCCAATTAGGTTCAACACTAAGATTTTTCTTGCGTGATCCTCCATCAAGGATCACGCAATTTTCTTTTTTTATTACATTAAGTAATGGTTTACTGTTACAATCACTTAAACTCGAGGATAAAGTTCTGGGTTGGAATTTGTTTTATAAGTAATGGATATAAACCATAAACGGAGGGTGAAAAGAGATCTTTCTTGACGAAGTTTTAGTAAAGTAAAATGATATGAAAACAAATATTTTTGCTTTACAGTCCAATGCTTAACTGTCTTGGGACGATCTTATCAACTTATTAGATCTTCAATATTTCTCGATTTTAAGATTGTTGCACTTGGCCTCCAATTGGTATATATACTAATATTAAACTGTTCTTCTTCAACGGCAAGTTTAATGCAAAAAAGGCAGTCATGTTTTGTAAAAGAAAATAACCTCTGAGAATTGCTGCTTTCACGATATAGGGTAGAGTAAATTTATTTCTAAATCACGACAAATATATAAATACATATAGATTGGATTTGCAATTCAACAATAAATGTGTTATAGTCGGCCCTTACATAATATTTTCGGGATGTAAAATATTTATCAACTGTGCATACTATATTAATTAATTAGGATTTAAGTGAAAATCGATGGGAAATTCCAGTTTCACATAAAAGAATGAATAAGTGAATGGTTATTTCATTGGCAAGAAAAAAAAAGACATTGCAGTCAAATATGAAATGTATACACATGACACAAAGACAAACTATGGGTAATTTTGAGCAAACATTTGGCTCCCTTTCATATACAATTTCAACAATATATCATGCAGGAATATTCCAAATATATGAGAAGAATACAATGACAAACTTGCATTTTAATGCGTATATAGATGTTGTTTATACGAGTGTCTTGGTTACAAGTCTAAAGTTCTAAAAGTTGTTATTCAAATCAGAAGGCAAGAAACAAGACTCATGAACAGGACCAACAAGCTAAATATCTTAAGTTTACGTCATTTGCTTATCACAGTTATGGTAAAAAAAAAAGAAAAAGATGTAGTTATTTAACTTGGAGGTCAATCGTCAAGGTGATATGAAGTTTAGTATGGCATGTCACATATCTCATGATGGTAAGCCCATGCCACAAACAAAATATCAAAAGCCTAAGTAAGAGGTAAAAAATTATTACCAAAACTTAAAAATTCAATTATTTGGCCTCTATGTTAAAGGTCAAGGTAACACAAAGTTAAATATGGTATATGATACACCTTTTCATGATGAAAGACCCACATTTTAATTACAGTACTTGTAGGGTAAAATGGTGTATGGTTCAATGGTGCGTGGTGTATGGTTCAATGGTTCATGGTGTATGGTTCAATGGTTCATGGTGTATGGTGTAATGGTGTATGGTGTTGCAACGTGAACCATACACCATACACCATGAACCATACACCATACACTATGAACCATACACCATACACTATGAACCATACACCATACACCATAGCCCATACTCTGTATTCGGTAACTCTGGACCATACACCAGATACACGATCGACCCACACGATGTGAAATAGAGACAATGAACTGCATGGCGCCTCGGGACTGGCGCAATCGAAGTTAATATTAAATACATTTTCAAAAATATGTTAACCTTATAAAGCAATGATAAAGAAAATTAATCGTGCTTTTTATGCGCCAGCAGGTGGCTATTTTCTACCACCATAAATAATAATTATTAGCCAAAAAGAAGCGCTAAAAAATATGTACTGACAAAAAGCGCATATCTTTTTATTTTCTAACTAAAACCGAAGACGTGAATATAAAACCGCAAAAACATATTTTTTTAATTTTTATTTTAACGTATTTTTAAATTTTCCGCCGAAAGCCGATGGACAATTAAATTATGTTCGTGAAGATCGCGCTGGTTCATGTCACATATTTTTCAATGAATTTTGCAAAAAACTTGACAGAAGTAACATTTACAATCCCGAAAACTTACGAGAAAATATTATGATATGACGTTTTGACGTCCTAATACTCACAGTGCGAAAAATTATATTTTCCCATTGGCATAATGTTCCCTAAAACATGCAAGAAATTTACAAACACTCATATTTAGTATGATTTGCTGTAAATGTCAACTAAAACTCAAATTTGGCATATGTATATGCCATTTTGTATTTTATATAAATGATTTTTATTTAATTGAATGATTGCTTTTATATATAATTTATTGTAAATTGTAGCTTGGACTAATATAAGTAACAGATTGTAGGGAGCTCGCTGTAAATAATGTTGTAAAAACTTGTGCCCAATCCCAATTGCTAATGTTTTGAGCAAATAAAATATGGTTAATTCATATGCCATTTTGTCAGAATACTATCTACATGTAGCTGCTGTGACTCTAATTTGGTGCAAATTTCCTGAAAGATGCAACAATAAGGCTATCATGAATAGTACATGGTGTAAATGCCATCTTAAAATGAAATTTAGTACAGATTTACTGAAAATATTCAACAATATAGATAGAGATGCTATGCAATATGGTGTAAATGCCATCTAGTACTCAAATTTGGTAAAAATATACTGAAAACATGCAACAATAGGGATATCGATAGTATGTGATATGGTGTAAATGCCATCTAGTACTCAAATTTGGTACAAATTTACTGAAAATATGCAACAATAGCAAATCGATAATATGCGATATGATGTAAATTCCATCTAATACTCAAATTTGGTACAAATATACTGAAAATATGCAACAATAGCGATATCGATATTATGCAATATGATGTAAATGTCATCTAGTACTCAAATGTGGTACAAATATACTGAAAACATGCAACATTATTATGCTTTCTGTAAGAAACTGCATTAATAGTGTCTAATATACTATTTTGGCATAGTATACCTGCAGCCATGTATTATGCCTGTCATATGACTTGGAAGGCGGAGCTACAGTATTGTCAATCAAATAGTGATTCAAATCTTATCTGTAGGGATCTAAGTCATAGAAATCAATCTGAATTTGGTAATATTTCTAATAAAATAAAAATTTTTACCCCACTTGTGACCATTCATTTTACTCGTCTCTTCATTTTATATCATGAAATAAATGTATTTTTGAGATCCGCAATAAAAAGTTATTTTTCAAAATTCCACATAATTTAAATATAGGAATTTAAACTGACAGTAACTAATCGAAAAAAAAAAAACAACTATTAATTCACTTGGAAATTGTAATGAAAATAAATGACACAGTCAGCATAATAATGATAATAACATTGTGTTTAGCAATGACTTTGCCAAAATAGTGGTCAGGGTTCAATACACATAGTGCACTCCCCTTCGGGTCGTGCACTATGGTCTCAACCCTGACCACTATTTTGGCATAGTCATTGCTAAACACAATATTATTATCATAATAGGGATATCGATAGTATGCGATATGGTGTAAATGCCATCTAGTACTCAAATTTGGTTCAAATTTACTTAAAATATGCAACAACAGCAATATCCATATTATACGATATGGTGTAAATGCAATCTAGTACTCAAATTGACTGGAAATATGCAACAATATGGATATCGATAGTATGCGATATGTCATGTACATGTCATCTCCTACTCAAATTTGGTACCAATTTACTGAAAATATGCAACAATAGGGATATCGATATTATGCGTTATAATATAAATGTCATCTAGTACTCAAATTTGGTACAAATATACTGAAAACATGCAACAATAGGGATATCGATAGTATGCGATATGGTGTAAATGCCATTTAATACTCAAATTTAGTACAAATTTACTGAAAATATGCAACAACAGTGATATCGATAGTATGCGATATGATATAAATTCCATCTAGTACTCAAACTTGGCACAAATATACTGAAAACATGCAACAATAGGGATATCGATTGTATGTGATATGGTGTAAATGCCAATTAGTACTAAAATTTGGTACAAATTTACTGAAATATGCAACAATAGGGATATCGATATTAAACGATATGATGTAAATTCCATCTAATACTCAAATTTGGTTCAAATATACTGGAAATATGCAACAATAGGGATATCGGTAGTATGCGATATGATGTACATGTCATCTAGTACTCAGATTAGGTACAAATTTTCTGAAAATATGCAACAATAGGGATATTGATAGTATGCGAAATGATGTAAATGTCATTTAGTACTCAAATTTGGTACCAATATACTGAAAACATGCAACAATAAGATATCGATAGTATGTGATATGGTGTAAATGCCATCTACTACTCAAATTTGGTACAAATTTACTGTAAATATTCAACAATAGGGATATCGATAGTATGTGATATAATGTACATGCCATCTAGTACTCAAATTTGGTACAAATTTACTGAAAATATGCAACACTGGGGATATCTATAGTATGCGATATGGTGTAAATGCCATCTAATACTCAAATTTGGTACAAATTTACTGAAAATATGCAACAGTAGGGATATTGATAGTATGCGATTCGGTGTAAATGCCATCTAATGCTCAAATTTGGTACAATTTTACTGAAAATATGCAACAATAGCAATATCGATATACTACGATATGGTGTAAATGCCAAACTTATAGTCAAATTTGGCACAAATTTACTGAAAATATGCAACAATAGGGATAGAGATAGTATGCATTATGGTGTAAATGCCATTTAGTACTTAAATTTGGTGCAAATATACTGAAAACATGCAACAATAGGGATATCGATAGTATGCGATATGGTGTAAATGCCATCTAATACTCAAATTTGGTACAAATTTACTGAAAATATGCAACAATAGGGATATCGATATTATGCGATTTGATATAAATGCCATCTAGTGTCTGAATTTAGTATAAATTTACTGAAAATATGCAACAGTTCGCATATTGATAGTATGCGATATGCCACCTAGTACTCAAATTGAAACAAATTTACTGAAAATATGCAACAATAGGGATATCGATATTATACGATATCATGTAATACCATTTAGTACTCAAATTTTGTACAAATTTACTGAAAATATGCTATAATATGCATGTTTCGTAACATGCCCGTACGAAAAAATGAGCAGAAGTCCAGCCAGAATCCAGCCGTACTTGAACCGTACTCAAGGCGGACTTTACAAAATCCAGCTGGACTTGACTCAGACACGTACTTTTTACAGATTTTCCAGCCGGCATTTGCAGTGAGAGTTGAAAACTCCAGCTGGCATTCAAAGTGATTGTCAAAAAGATCGGCTGGATTTTTATCAAAAGATTTTCTCTATAAAAAGTACGGATGGAATTTTTATTTGAATAAGTTCTTTGTAAAAGGTCCAGCCGTACTTGACCACTTCGAATGAAAATTCATTTGTATTTATCGAACTTTTGTACTTAAGATTTTTATATATTAAAATAAAAAATTCAAAAAGGGCATTACAATGACATGTATTTTTTTGTAAATTTTTTATGAAAAAAAAAAAAAACACAAAAAAGTTTTCATAATACTTGTCATTAATTTTGTCTATTTTTTTTTTTTGTCTGCTTATTTTTGTTTACATTCTACATGTATTAATGGATTTTGTTTTGTTTTACATATAAGCATTTACAAAGTACAGCAGTTTAATTCACATTTCAAGCTTGAATAAGCTTTGAGCAAATATAACCTACGCCGAGCACAGCATGATGTCAACCCCTTCTTCACCCGGATTTGATTTCCGGTAGCGTTTTGTATATTAACGTTCCTATTTTTTTTTTCCGGTTGTGTTTTGGCTTGGAATATTCTGTATCCTCGGACTATAATTAAGCCTTAAAGGAGTTTGTTGAGCCATTCTAAGACTAGTATACGCATTGAGTGTACTGAGAACGTCTTTTACGCAGTGGAAAAGATGGATTTCCGGGCCATCAATGCGTTCAACAACTCCACAAAACTGAAACACATATTACATGTGTTCGTGGAAAGAAAATATGATTAGGCTATTGGGTAAAATCATTAAGTAACCTGTCGATGCATAGTTACAAAATAATAGTGCAGAAAGTAAAAGGTTTTGTCACTAGTTAAAAGGATGAACACCGATTTTAGGTCAGAATTAAAAATTAATCCATTTTGCCCAGTTTGGCATGCAAATATTTATTTCTGTGTTGAGGGTGGTCCAAGTAAAAATCGTAATGAGAAAATGTAAACAAAGGTATTCAATGCCCATGAAATTCAATAATGATGTCTGTTTTTAGTAATTAGTAAGTTTTCTAAAGTATGTTAAAGTGTGTAAATAATTTCTTGGTACAACAATGTAAGTGAATAATTGGGGTGAAAAGGTTTGTCGCGTGTTTGTTATACAATATTTGGGATAAAAAAGTTCGTCACATGTTATGACCTGATTTTTTACCATCCAATGCAGGTAACGACCAGATTTTGGGTCATAGGAGGTTGACAGGAATGGTTTAACACAGTAATTAAATTATAGACACAATAAGGAGCGTGACACAGTAATGAGCTGGACACAAACCAAGGAACATAAAAAATTTGCCCTTTTGAACCTTAGTTGCCAAATGCTTTGGAAAGTCAAGCCGTACTTTTTGTAAGTCCAGCCGTACTTTTTGTAAAGTCCAGCCGTGCTTTTTGGAAAGTGCGGCCATATTTTTTAGATTGTCCAGCCGTACTTTTTCGAAAAGTCCAGCCGTACTTTTAAGAAGCCCGGCTGAACTTTTTGGGCAGGATTCCTACTCATTTAAATATTACGTGTTGGACTACGGCTACTTTCGCTCAAAATCCAGCCGGAATTTCCATTTCTTTCCTGCTTAAAAGTCCAGCTGGATTGCAAGGGAAAAATGACGGTTCAAGTCCAAACGTAGTACTTCTCACAGTTTTCATACGGGTGGATAGTATGCGAAATGGTGTAAATGCCACCTAGTACTCCAGTTCTCCATTTATATGATTAATGAGGGTTTTAAAGGATCGGGTCATTGTACGGTGTCTAAAAAATAGAAATAGGTTCTGTTTGATGGAAGAAATATCGAAATTATCGTGTAGAATGTGCATTGCACGTGAAATAAGATCGTGTTTGGCAAAAAAGTTTATAGACGCTGTTCGATATGTTTTTAATGTACGCGCGATAATCGAAAGATATAAAGGAAATACTTAATAAATAAGATGAGGGCAAAAAGACATTTTAAAAGCGAGAAAAAGCAACACGTGAAATAAAATACGGCAAACGCAATTTCTGTATCACCCTTTATTTTATTTACACAATTGTAAATAACAAGCTTTGTGGAAAGTATTCTAGAGTTGAGACTGAAAAATGAGATCTCGACAAATTTTTATTGAAAATCTTCATTTTGTCCTACAGAAAGATAAAATTCATTTGTTGTATGCACCGGCCACTTAAACATAAAAACCGAAATGCAAATACATTGTACTGGACATAGTGTATAGTGTAAGATGTAAAGTGTATGGTGCATGGTGTATGGTGTATGATACATGGTGTATGGTGTATGGTGCATGGTGTATGGTGCATGGTGTATGGTGTAAGGTATATGGTGTAATGGTGTATGGTGTGATGGTGTATGGTATATGGTGTAATGGTTCATGGTGTATGGTGTAATGGTGCATGGTGTATGGTGTATGGAATAATGGTGTGATTGATTATGTTTTACTGTACAAGCACTGTATCTAAAGGCCAGATCAAAAGATATGAAAAGTTATGGTCGACACCCAAAAGGGCAGTTCAAAGGTCAAAAAATGAAAAAGTTATGGCCCACATAAGTAAACACTAAAAAGGTTATTTGACCTCACAGCCCTAGACCAAGGGCACACTAGGTCATGGCACGCAACACAAAAGATAATAATGTTAGGGCCCAGAGAAGCAAACACTTAAAACTCTTTTTCCCTCTAAGTCAAAGGTAAAGGTTACATGAAGATCATTCTATTCTTTATCTCTTAAGTATGAGTTTACAGCCATAAAATATAGCCCGGACACGACGGTATGATACGATAAAGATCAAGAAGATTCAAAGAGCAAAAACAATATGTCTCTTCGTCCAAGGGTTGACATAAAACAGATCGAGAACAATAACATAAGAACATCTATTCATAACATCTATTTTGCTGTACAGCTTTCAAATAATTATTGAATTGTTAGAGACTTGTTAAAAACATTTGTACATCAATAAAAGCTCTTATTTGGCCGGGGTCAGTAAAATGTTTGTTAAAATTGTGACATTCTAGATACATTTGCATGTATTAACAGTGAAGGGATATGGAGTAAATGCAAATGAGACAAAATCTACAGGACCGATTAGCACAAAATGATCTTCAGATTCGACAAGATTCCTTTTACAACACTGAAATAAACGTAACTTTTTTTGTGTATTGTCCTGTCGTCCAATATTATTCTATTATTGGACACTCAAGGTTTGATTTATCTGAATAATACTTCTTGATTTTTGCTATCGAATACCTAAGGATGTAGCAAGGGGAGAATTTTGAAATTGTATGAGCTATTCAGCTTTCATTTGTTTTATCCATATTCCTATGTCATTTCCCCCCCCATAACACCTAATTTTCTAGTTATCAAAAGCTTCGGTAGGTCATTTATGATCGGGAAGCTAAGTTTCATAAGATTAGACATTCTCCTTTCCTGTGAAAGTAACTAATAACATGTCACCATGTAATACTAAGGTGAAAGTCAAAGAGACTCTCTACGCCATTATTAACATTTGAAATATCTTGAAAACAAGTTCCATTATCTTTAATTTTTTTAAACAAAATATAAATGTTATAGCTGGCCACGATTAAAAGGTAAAAAACACAAAAATATACAAATTAAAAACATATAACAATGAAAACAATATAAAGAAAGGAAGACTGCCCAACGTTTCGGCCGTATGGCCATCGACTAGGGGACTACCGGGCTGTGTTTTTTACCTTTTAATCGTGGCCGGCTATACCATTTTTATTTTGTTTCACAGTTAATTTGTGGCCATAGCACAACATATATATTTCTATATTTTTTTAGTTGAATATGTTTCTTTATCAAATCTCTTTCTATTTAAAGCATCAATTAATTATATATTTTCATAATTTCACATCCCTGCATCCCTGCATCATGTCGGATCTGGAGATAAGTAAACCGAAAATCCCCGAAAAACCAAAAACAAAAAAAAAAACAAACACCAAAAGAAAAACAAAAAAGAAAAGAAAAGAAAAAAAGAAAAACACCGGGAATGACAGGAACATAGAAAAGATAAAACGACAACAAAATTCAAGAAATTATGTATTTTTAATCTTACAATCGACTTAATGATCGCCCTGTGTTTATATGTTGTTTTTAATTACTAGCTTTGGACACTAGTGTTTCTGTCGGACAAAGGATGACAGTAATTGAAAGTGCACTTTGCCAATTAAATTTTAATTATCTTAAGCCCAGGTCAAAAGATAAGAAAAGTTATGGTCGAAACTTAAAAGGGCAGTTATTAAACCTTAAAGTCAAAGGTCAAAGATCAAAAATGAAAAAAGTTATGACCCAAATTATTACACACTAAAAATGAATATTTGACCTTACAGCCAAAGATCAAGGCCACACTAGGTCATCATAGTACACGACACATCTCATGCTGATATACCCATACGACAAATATTTTAGTTAAGGCCAACGATTTAAATATTGGAACCCAGACAAGCAAACACTTAATTTTTTTTCATCAAGGTCAAAGGTCAAAGTCACACGAAGGTCATCATTGTACGTGATAAATTTCTCATGATAATACACTCACATGCCTAATCTCAAAAGTATGGGTTTACAGCCAAAAAAAGTTATAGCCCGGACAAGACGGTATGATAAGATAAAGATCGAGAAGAATCAAAGAGTCAAATAATAGGTCTCTCTTCGTCCGAGGGGAGACATAAAAACAGACCGAGAACAATAACATAAGAACATTTACTCATTACATCTATTTTGCCGGGCAGGTTTCAAATAATTATTAAATTGTTAGAGAATTGTTAACTACATTTGTACTTAAATAAAAGCTATAATTTGGCCAGGAACAGTAATATTTTGTAAAATTTGTGACCTTTTAGATATATCATACTAGGACAAACTAGCACAAAATGATATTCAGCTTCTACAACATTCATTTTACAACACCGAAATAAACGTAACTCTCTTTCTGTATTGTCCTCTCGCCCAATATTATTCTATTACTGGGAACTGAAGATATAATTCATCTAAATAATACTTTTTGATTTTTGCTTTCGAATACTTAAGGATGCAGTAAAGGGGGATTTTGAAATTTGCATAAGCTATTCATGTTTCTTGGGTTTTATCCATATTCCTATTCAATATATTTTGCCTCATAACACCAAATTTTCTTGTTATGAAAGGCTTTATACCCCTTCATTGCTCATATCAGTAATTCATTTGTTGTCTGTAAGCAAAATGGCATAAGATTATAGATTCTCCTTCCTTGTGAAAGTAACCAATAACATACCACTATGTAACGCCAAGGTGAAATTACAAGTTCCTATTTAATTGCACCATACTGCATACCCAATAATGTGTGATCTTGAAAAAGGTAAACCCCCTCCACCNAAAAAAAAAATTAAAAAATCGGGAATGACAAGAACAGAGAAAAGATAAACTATACAACAAAATTGTAGAAAAAATGCATTCTTATTACTACAGTCGACTCGATGATCGTCCTGTGTTGATATGTTGTAAGTGTTCACGGGCTTTGGACACTAGTGTTTTTGTCAGGCAAAGGATGCCAAGAGCGTTTTGCCAATTTGATAATTGTTTGTTGACGATTGATGAAAAATGACGAGTATAGACGTGGATGTAGCAGTGTTCGACACCCAGCAAGGAATTACACGCAAACCTGTACTGAGGACCGTCTTAAACTAACTATGAGATATGGAAAAAACTCATTGTTGAAGGCCTCATAATGACTTCAAGATAAAGAACTATTAAAGCGTTGTTCCATTGCTTGATTCTACTGTGTATTTGTAGATACCTCTTCACGTATTTATTTACTCCATATCAATTCACTGTTTATTTAAAGGCACCAAAAAAGTAATCCACCAAAATAGAAAGGTAAAAAATGATCAGTAGTATGAAATAATCTTAACAATCAGTGGTCACATACCCTTTGTAAAAGAAATCTAAAAACCCTTTGAAAAGAAATCTAAAAACCAATGCTTAAAAATATAATTAACTAATACATCGGCAAACGAATACCGAAGCAAGGAAAGGAAGGGAGAGTAGTTAACTATGGGAAAAAATCTGCGGTTTTCAAAAAACACGTTTTTTTTGAAAACGTGTTTTTTTACAAACCGCAGATTTTTTCCCATATTAACTACTACTGACGGGACTATAGAACAAACAAACATGTAAGATTTGTTATTCACTACGGTTGAGACGGGTAAACGGTCTAGATTTCACTCACATTTTTTACGATTTTTACGGATTATACATCTCATAAGTAAAACAAAAATCTTATAGGTTTTATAGGAGTAAAAAGTAAATTAGGACTTGGTGCATAACACGGGTTATACATAACACTGACGTGTATCTCTGGTTCTATACGTTTGATTCCTATATGTTTCTAGTAAGTCTGACAGGTCGTGACCAGTTACTCTCTCTACTACAAATATGTTGCTAAGAGGAAAATATAAATATACGATTTCCCCTTGAATATCAAGTATTTCGTAAAAACCATACACCTTTGTTTTTATTTTTCGTAGATTGGTCAAATCATATGCAAGCATTTTTTTTTACCTGATTTTTATTACAAAAGTCAAACATTATTACTTACCACAACGGTTATGCACACTCCTACCTGAAATACACTCATGGTTTTTTATCTAATAAATATTCGGGTTATAAAAAATGACAACGATTCAGAAAAGTCTAATACGAACAATTTTAGAACAATACAAGGAGCAAAAAATATGCCGAGTGATTTTTTCCGTTAATTCATTGTTGGGCCAAGTGGAACTGGTAAAACAAATTGCTAATGCACCTTTTATTTAAACCCTTATTGTATTACGACAAAATTATTCTTTACGCAAAAAATTTGGAGCAGCATTATTACAAGGAACTAATTCGAAGATTCGAGGAAATAGCGGAAAAACTAGGAGTGTCTCTGGAAGATTTATTACAACTATCTAATGATAAAGTTGAAGACATCGACGAAGTATCTGATGACAAACAAAAAATCGTAATTTTTGACGACTATATTTGTTCACAACAAGATCAATCTTCTATTGTGAAATACTTTATAGGCGGAAGGCACAAGAAAATGAGCGTAATTTATTTGAGTCAGTCCTATTTTCGGATACACAAAGACTGTCGTCTGAATTGTAATTTCTACGTAGTGTATAATTTTCCGAGTAAAAAGGAGAGAGAACTTATATCTTCAGAACTTCAGGTCTCAAAAAATACGATTGTTTTAACTAATAAAAATAAATATTCTTTTCTGTATCTTAACTTACCAGAGAAGAAAATATTTCATTGTTTTGATCGGGAAATACAATCTTAACATGTTAAAATCTATTTAATCTCCTTTTTGTACCCCTAATAGGTAATCGATACACCGCAGTGAGAATTTCGCAATGCGACAAAATCAATACAATGTCAACCTGTTGCCAAGTTATCAAGTAAATTTCCATTCATAACTACAACGTACATCGTTAGCTAAACAACGAGGTAAGTTATATCTCATATATTTTTTTTGTATTTGTGTTTACCATTAAGCGATATAATTTGTTTTTAATATAATGAATAGTCAATTCCACGAACTAAAGTTTTTATGGTATATTATTTCAGGTTTGTCACAATGAACAAAACAGAATTTGCTGAGATGAAAATGGACAGATTGTTATGACGCACGTTTACACGATTTCGAACAAGCCGAAATTACCAGAGGAAAAAAATAATAATAATGGATAGTTACAATACGAACAGTGATATTATAAATCAGGATATAAAAAAAGCAACCGGGAAGAATATTCTAGACTTATCACACCATACTGGACTTAACTTTTTCTCGGAGTTAACTTGTGGAGGAATTTGTGCGTGTTCTTTCAGGGATATAATAAAGATTTATTATTTTTCTGCTTTGTCTATTGTTGTATGACAAATTTACCGTATACGTTATGGATTTATTAGACATTGTATATACGTCATGGATTTATGTGGACTGTCTAGCATATGGAAGACAGAGCACATAAACCTCATACGTCATGGATTTATGTGGACTGTCTAGCATATGGTAGACAGAGCACATAAACCTCTGACATATACACATTGTATATAGGTCATGGATTTATGTGGACTGTCTAGCATATGTTAGACAGAGCACATAAACCTCTGACGTATACACATTGTTTATACGTCATGGATTTATGTGGACTGTCTAGCATATGGTAGACAGAGCACACAAACCTCTAACGTCATGGATTTATGTGGACTGTCTTAGACATAGCACATAAACCTCTAACGTCATGCATTTATGTGGACTGCGGTAGACGGCAGCTTCCTATAGGAACAGATTTATTCTTATCCAAGAAAATTCTTCCCTTGTATTCGTTTTTATTTGCACATCTCTCAAAGTTTGTGAGGTGAAGAATACTGAAATGTTCAATACTTTGTTCTTTAGATGTCCTATTTAGATGTGCCTTCTTCATGGAGAAATCTCTTGTATTTTTTAATTCTTCACCCTCCAACATCTTCTGAAAGTCTTCTTGAGTTAACTTAGTTTTATTTAGTCCTTTTCCCTTTGTCTTAACACTAATTACATTGTCTGTATCTATCGTTATAGTCATATATAACTTAGGTGCAATATAAACCGCCTTAATTATCTTGGCGTTTTTCTTATAGTCATTAGCTAAATCACCTAAATTATTACCATTATAATTAGGTATTAGTTTTGCTTGCTTACCGGGCACATGAAGACTATCAGTGTCAGTATAATAAAAGTCTAACTCTACTTTATTCTCTGGGTTCAAGACCATCATATGATCATACATAATCTTGTGGCTATAAGCCAGAACAAAAGCACCAAAATGTGACGGCTTACTGATCTTATCAACCGAGTCAATCTCGGATCTTGTAACCTGATACATACCAAGTAGATGAAATTAGTTCCAGGCCCGTAACCACATACTTATGATGAAACTTCCAGTATTCATGTTGTCTCTTATTGTCTGGGTGTGGTTAAATATTGGTCTTTGTATCATTTTACCATAGAGACCATTCATCAATAGTTTTGCTAGGTGTATTGAACACTTCCTTTTTGACTTGTTTTCTTGGTCTGAAAGAATTTCTGTATATAATCATAAAACACCTTTCTAGTTTCTTCCCAGTAATATCCCTCGATAATATTAACATCATAACCATATTTAATCATTTGTTCTATATCAACTGAAGTATACCAACCCTCCGAGTCTTGTAGATCCCATTTAGTTGCTCCTTTTTCGTCCTTTATTGCTACTACTGGATGAATAACTAAATACCGAAGTTACTGTGAATTTATTTTCTGCATATGGAGCAGTTTCTTATTCGAAACATACTTGACTTTATATATCACCATTTTACCCTTAGTGCCTTCGGTGGTATATTTTCTTTGTCCCACCGGATATTCGTGTAACATACTGGTTGGATAAAGGGACACGACGTCCACATTTAACAAGAAATCAGTTACATCATCATAGTTTATGTTTTCCTTTAACTGATCAAATACAAACTCAGTCTTGCTCTTGTAGCACCGTCCACCATAAATACTCTTTCTGATATTTTTCTCCATCTCTGTTGAATCAGACAAGTCAACCACAACTCCTTCAGGTATATAATCTTTCCAGATGTCGAATCCTGGAGAACTAGTCGAGATGAAGTTAGTGATGTCTCTACCAAAATCTTTGTAACACTGGTTGTTTAACTTGTTGAACAACTCTCATAGACCAAGTACATCAGACTGCAGATAAACAAGACACTCATTTTTCATACTATCCAGATCGAAACATCGCATTCTATCTTTTTGTGACCCGATTATGCTTCCGTTATTCATGATAAATTTTTCCGGAGCTAATCCCAGTTTATTCATACTCTTAACCAAGAAGTAGTGATCAAAGTTACTCCCGTTATAAGCGTTAACAATAAAATCATCAGTAGTTTTTTTGCTCAACAAATATCGTACAAAATTGTCGACGCAATCATCACCAGCGAAGTAAGAAAAATCACTATCTTTTTCTACGAAATCAAGAATGTAAGGTGTATGAACCTTGTGTCCGTCGACAATTTTTGTGTAAGATTCTATATCATAGTGAATTATGTTGGGGTTTAACTCTTTGCTCTTTGTTGTTCTTTGGATCAAACACCTACCCTTTTTCTTTATTACTACATAATAATAACCAGCCGTGTTATTGTTACACTTGTGTTTTTTCTTATATCGAGTACCACAACGGGAACAAACAACCGAGCAAGTATGCTTTTCGCATATAAATAGGACAACAAGACGAACACTTCTTTTTTTCTTTCTTGATAATAAGACTGTAATGTCCCTTAGCTAGTTCTATAGTAGTGAGATACTCCTTACCGTAATGCTCTTTTGTCTCTTCACAGAATAAACCGACAGGTAACTGATACCTTTTTATTATATCCCACGCTACTGGCACCGGCACGGGTGTTTTAGGAGCTAACCCATATGCTCTTCGTATCTCATCACAGACAGTGATTGTAGGATTAAAATCTGGTTTGAGCTGTTTTAAACATCGAAAGAAACAGTTATTATTAGTTGATAATAGGCGTTTCCTTTTAACCCCATCTGTTATTGTTTCCGAATAATTATGGTCCCAACATCCACCACTGGGTGGAGGAACTACGTTTATTCTAATTCCTATGATTTCGTGTACATAATCCTCATTTGGAGGTAAAGAAAGGTCTACGTATTGTTGATAAAGTGATACAAAGTCAGTAAACTCTCTTATAAGAAACGAGTTCATACTCTTGGTGGTATTATATTTGTAACTTGGTGTACTACCAGTATAAACAAATTTTACTAGTACATCAGCGCTATCAGTAAACCCGTCTGAAACAGCGTGATCCAGTCTTTCTTTTATTAACTCTGATATCACCTCTACCTCATCACTAGTTAATTCTTCTTGAGGACGACTAATAGTATACGTTCTAATTCCGTTTTTTTCGTTGTAATTCATTTTGAATGACTTTTTTATTCTATAATTCATTCACTTTTAAATGATTTTTTATTCTTTAAATAAAATGATTTTTATTAGGTAACTTTTTATTCTACAACTCTCTTACGATGAGCCGCAGAGTTAATATGATGTTTTTTGGCAGAAATACAAAGGAGTTTATTACACACCTCACAATAAAATTTGTGGGAAGCGTAATATTTTTTTTTTGATGTTCATTGTGGGCTTGTTTTTTTCGACATCTGTCTCATATAGTTTTCTTCTTCCCATTTTTATAGTATGATTTTTATCTACAATAGGCGATTAATTCTTGCTTTTATACCCTTACCTAACAGTTGACCAATTTTTGATGCGGCGCTGTCGTTGGAATATTTTTTTATTTCTTTAATCAATGCACCTGGTTTTGTCGAAGGTACATATTCTCTGCCGTAGGCACTTGGTTTTGTTCCTGCGGTCGGTGTTACTGGTACACTTGGTTTTGCGGTTGGTGCTATTTTATCTGCTACATACTCTCCCACCTTTTCACCAAGTTTTTTACTCCCAGTGTCTAATGCTGCGGTGGCAGATTTCTTTATGGTCTCTTTTGCCAGTTGCTTTGCGGCGTTGCTAAATATGCTGTCGAATAATCCACCACCTATTTGTTGGTCCCTCGTTACCGGGTCAACAAAAATGTATGTTCCTAACTCCTTACTATATACTTTTCTCATTTTTTCTTTACCGTTTATATTTCTCTCAGAATAAAAGTAAAACTGGTGTCAACACCATTCAGGTCTATATTTCTGCCGTCTGCGTCGGTCACCCAAACACGAATCGAGTCAATCCTTATTTTGTTTACTCTCGAATATCCTATATGATATGGTCTCTCTCGGAACGGGTAACTACGAGTTAGATTTGCAGTACTAAACACGTAGATTACGTCACTCGACTTACCGTCTACAACGGAACTAGTGATAAAGTTACAATGAACATAAATACTATCTATCCCGTTAGTGATGTTAGGCAATTTACTACCGTATTCTGTTTGGTTTACTATTTTCTTGGCGAACCCGATTAACTCAGCAAAGTTACCTTCTCTTAAGTCTAGTACCATGTTTTCCTTTAGTGTAATTAGCACCTTAAAGCTCGTCAGATCAAAGTCCAGCCTAATTACACTGTCTTCGACTTTGTCGTTTACCGATAGAAATTCTGCTATATAAGAGGACATGTCCCCGTAGCTGTACTTACCATTAGTAAATGTTAATTCCTTGAATGTTTTCCCAGAATCAAGACTATACTTTATTTTCTTGTTACCATAGAACTCAGAAATATTATACCAACTGTAAGTCATACTATTTATCTGAGACAAACCAAATACGTACTGTTTGTTTTTATCTAGTACCAAGGGTTGTTCGAACCGGGTCACAAAATTAGAAAGGGTTCCATTACCGGCATAACTAGAAAGTGTTATCATTTGTTCCATTTTTTATTACTCGAAATATTTTCTATGTATTCCTTCATGCTGTTCTTCCGTTATATCACCGTGTTCCAGAAGAGTGTCTAGAATAGTCATTCCTTCGTTTACTAGTTCGTCACTGGTATTACCAGCCTCGATACCAGCAATAAGAAGCTCTAACCGATCTACTAGACTTACAGGGTCACGACATCTACATAAAATATTCTTGTATTTGCCACTCGACTTTACTAGAGGATGAGACGAAAGAGTGACAAGATTTCTAAACGTACGCTTCGCAGAATTAGAATACTTTTGTTTAGGATTGTATCTCTTTGTCACTAAGTCAATGAATTTATCATCAACTAATGTATCAATTACTCGTTGTCCTTTTTTGTCTAGTCCGTACAACTTATTATATTCAAAAAGTTGTCCTAAATCTAACATTAAATCAGAAAAGAAACCGTTATCGTCTATTTTATATGCCCCCGGTGAAAATCCTTTACCAGTTTTCCCCTGTAATTTCTGGAGATACTTTTTATTTTTGATCGTGAGAGAAACAATATCTCCTGGAAATTCCGCCTTCTTTTTCATTTTTCCCAGTGTTATGTTCATACCCTTTATCCTCTTGATCTTTTCTTTGTTACTCAGGTCAGTGTTTTCTAGTTGTTCCTCGGCGTCATACTTACTAATAGTTACACCACCTGGTGGCATTTCAACTATCGGCAGTGCTTGTGGTTTCGCAGGTTCCGCAGGTTCCTCAGGTTCCTCCGGTTCTTGTATTGCAGGTACCGGAGTATCCATAATCGTAGGCACTACCGTAGGTGTTGTCGTAGGTATTGCAGCTATTGCTTTTGTTACTGGTTCAAAGAATTCCTCGAGTTTATCCGACTGAACAATTTTTCTTATTCTTTCTTCTTCCTTCTTCTTGATGAATTCCTGTACCGCTTTCTCTGCTTTTGACTTCTTTTGAGCCAAATCCTTTAGTTCGTTTAACATTTTTATCTTCCTAATATAAAAAGTAAACATGGGTATATTTAATGAAATATCTCAGACGGTGTCAGGAGGTGCATCAACGGAGACTAATTTTGCTATAGTGCTAAGTAAGTATGCGAGCAAGGCTCAGTGAGACAATATTTCCGTAAAGGACAAGACTAAGACATGGGTGGGCACAAAATCATAGGTCTTTCACCCGGTTCCTGAAACGACCACGTAGCAACAATAAAGCAAATAAGCGATACTTCCTTTCCTGCGGTAGCGCCTTAAGACCTGGACATGAATAAGAAGTATATTAGATGACCCAACCTGTGCGGTAAACAAGAAGTCGCTGCAGCAGAAAATAGACACACAGAAACGGAACTTTAGAGCGGAGTTTGCTAGTAAGGCTTTTGTTGCTGCAAGTGAACGAGAACTAAGAAAAGATTTGCACAGACAGTTCCTAAGACCAATTCACCTATCACATCTTGAGAAAAAAATAAGTACTGTTTATACTAAGACTGAGGTAGACGCCAAGCTAGACCCTGTTTATACTAAGACTGAGGTAGACGCCAAGCTAGCCGATTATGAGGGTTATACAAAAAGTGAAACAGATACTAAAATTCAGGATAACAAGAGAGAATTAAGGAGATTTTTCAATAAAACAGGAGAAAAGAAGTACGAGAAAAAGAAAGCTGCATCATTTCTTGCAAGAGTGAAACCCGGATATTATGATTTGTCTAAGAACACAAAAGTCAAGTGGTTATCGGACGATTCCTATATCAACGGTGATATAGAGGAGGATCTCGACAACTGGAAACTAACCCTAAACCCGACGGACGGCAGTGCCGGCGGCAGCCTTTATTTGTTTGGTGCGCATCTAATATTTGAGTCGCCAGAAGAGCCCGTATCTAATAAACAAATTAAGATCATGTTGAAAATAGATCAATTGGGCGCATCAAAGGAAATATCTTTCACAAGAGTAAGTACAGATAATAAGGACGAGATAACACTTTTTTATATCGAGAAAATAAGAAATAGCGCTACTTGTTCACTTCTTTTTAACCATGGTAGTTACGGGGGAGTCCTTCCATCAGTTATGAAATTAAGCGAGACGAGTAGGATTGCGGTGGTCGAATTAGGGAAAAACACTCATTCGTTGTTCCGATTCCTACAGAGTTGTGCGTTAGATATTCAATATTCTATCCGTGATTACGGTTCTGAACTAGATTTCTCAGAAAAAGGAATGACCGGTAGTATCAATGATTATACTAACGACGAAACTACTGAATGCAGAGTAATTAGAGAGCGTGCCGTTATAGGTCTATATCAGAAAAAGATATTCGCCAATATCGACAATGAACTAAATGGTAAAGCGTGTTCCATAGAGTGTCATACTTGGAATGATTTTGGAAGTGAACTTCCTTACCCCCCAATAATAGAATGGAAAAGAGAGTATTCCGTTGGTCTTTCTAATGGGGCTCAAGAAGTCAAATTGCACCTGGGTTATATTACTAAATATGTGAGGATTAGTATAAGAGGAAAAACAGGTTATCGGGTAAGAAAATTTAGTCTAACCCCGGAGAAACAATACCAACTAAGTCCTCCGGTTAACACAACACCACACACTTTTAGTTACTCTCTGGGCGGTCTATCCGGTATGTCTACGTACCCTATTGCTCCTCGTGTAACTCCAATACCGATCGGGCTTCCAGTGGCTTCGCCAGTGCCTGCGGCCGACAACACTGATAAACCATTTGTTATAAACGGGAAGATCTTACACTCACCCGGGAATGGGTTTCAGCAGTGGATAAAATTCAAGGATAAGTGTACACCCACATTTACTATCCGTTTGTGCATCGGGGATATAAGACAAGATACTACCGTAGGCACTGCCGTAGGCACTCCTCCGTACATCTCATGTTACAAAAAAGGGACGACACCAATAACTAGCAACGAAATTCTAGAGACCAGGAAATCAATCGGTGGTCATAATCAATTTGAGATAAAAATCAGTCAGACGTTTGAAAAGAACGACGAAAAATTCTTTGGAGTTATAGCCCCAACCGGAATCGTTTGGCTAGTTTCTCCAATGACCTCACTAAATGTAATCGAAGTCGAAATTAAGTTTTAGTGTAATTTATATGATAAAAATCAGTTAAAAAAAA